>JANHFM010003465.1:132032-148504 GCA_032468115.1 Grayia smithii | reverse complement strand
GAGAGGTGTCACACGGGAGTAACGGGAAGCCCCCGTAACCACCCGCGCGGCCGCATTCTGAACCAACTGAAGCCTCCAGGTACACCTCAAGGGCAGCCCCATGTAGAGGGATGCACGTGCATCTCTATTTATCCATCTTGTGTAACATTCCTTTTAATATATTGGTAAGCATTCATGATCTATCAAAAGTATTTTCATGCATCTTTATATTATGTATTTATTAATACCCTTAATAAAAATGATTTGGACTATAGCAGAGATAAACAATTTACGTTATAAAAATATACTGTAACTTCATGCAAAAATGTGCCCAGATATTTGATTTGTATAATGCATAAGATAAGGGAAATTATTCCTGAAATTCTTTTTCTGTATGTTTTACAGTATATAGTGTTTGGGGATGCTAAAATGTACGCTCAGAAATTATATTTCGAATGTCCCAGTTATTTTTACTCCTTCCATCAGTTTCCCTTGGGACATAGAATAAGCTTGTTCTCTGGCACAAAATATGCTAATCATGTGACTTATCACCCGTGAATTAGCATTGCTTCTCTCATCATCTGAGCCATGTTCCTTTAAAAACCATGGCATCTTAATAGAAAATAATGACTGTGTGATAAACCTCATTAGAAAATCAATATATTGACACTAGCTTCCCAAATGTCTGAATAGTAATGGATTGTGTCCTCATTAAGACTATTAACGTGTACTTAAGCATCATTAAATTATATTGATCAAATATTATTCACGCACTAATTTTCTGGAAATCTGTAGATATTGGAAAGAAATGTAAGCTTATGTATTTAAAAGAGAAGCATGATATATGATAAAGAAACAACTCAAAATTCAGTAACAGTTAAAAATGTACAGTAAGGCTTTGAAACAATATTGGAATATTACTTACCAAAAAACTTCCAAAGGCTGAGTTAAATATAGCAGCTGCCTAAAAGAATGAAAGAAACATCAATAATACTCTTGCTACTTCATGTATAATACTGAGCTTAATTCATATTTTCTAGTAAACTACTGCCATTTAAAATCACTGCAAAATAGCCTATGAAAAGTCACATTTCAGATAATAGTTACTTATTTAGTTATGTTTACAATTCACATTTCAGTTTTATACTCATTGGGCAACTTAAAAATAAAGGAAGTTATTAAAAAGCACACTTATTACCATGTTTATGCTGTATAAAATTCCTTATAAGAAAAGCATAGGTAGACTTTTTTTTTAAAAGGAAGTCAATAGAAAAATAACATAACAAGTAATTAATAGTATAATGCTTATCTTGAATAGAATATATATTTAAGTATATTTTAGTGTATTTCAAATAGAATACTGAATTTACATCTTTTGCTACAAGCATTTAACTGAATATATACTGCAGTAAAATTACAACTTATCTATGTGCTTTAATTCCAAAGGCCAAAAAGAATACAATGAATCCAGCAAAAAAAAAAAAAAAGAAAGAAAAATAAATGACCCAACTGAGTTTGAAGAAATGTTTAGCTTACCTAAATATCCAAGAAATAATGTTGGGGGAAAGCATTCTGACAAACTACTAAATTCTGAGAAACAGAAAATGCTTAAATCTTGGAAAGCTTCTTATTTTACCATAAAGGAAGGAATTCTTCCATGGCATCCAGTCCGATGATGTAGAAACACAAGTACAGGAAAAAAAAAGGGGTGGGGGTTGTAGGGGCAGAGAAAAGAAAACGTGCCATTTACATGGAAAACAGAAGCAGAATCAAAGTAATCACCAAGGACATCTTCTAGCCATAGAGGAAAGGTTTTTGAAAGAGCTTGAAAGTTTGAACCCAGTCCAAAATACAGGCTAAGCTGAGTAGAACCTACTGCTCTATTATGAGAGTGCAATGAAAATGAATGGCTAATGAGATGCTTGGCTCCAGAGAGCTTAGCTTTCTTTTTCAAGTTCATAATTTATTCAAAGCTTTGATAATTTCATTAGAGTCATCCTTGGCTGGCCTTATCAATAAAAGATAGCCCTGGACCACAGCTTCTCAGTGGCCCACACACAAGCAAGCACAGTCTTGTAATATTTTGTTTTGCTTTGCTGCCTCGTTTGCTTGCTTGCTAAAAAGGACAATGGCATATGGCATTCCATGTTGTGGGGAGAGCTTCTGAATAGAAACAGCTAAATAAAACATCACAGTTGACAGTTATAAAACTACAGCAAAATATTTTCACACCTCTACTTTCTCAGCATCTGCCTTTGAACACGAGGAGGAGGAACCAGTCCAAATAATTATCTTTGCAACAATTAATAAACATGATATGGTTTAACGAGTCAGAATGTAACATTAGGATTTCAACTTGCAATTCCACACCTTGCTAAACCTTAAGGAAATAATCTATGACATATGAAGCAATGTGGTTTAAGTGAAGTTCAAGTATTTGAAAAATCACCTGGTCTTACAGTCCTTCTAATCATCTCACAAGATCTCTACTGCTACCCTCTTGCCGTGGAGGGCGACAAATAGCAACTAGGATCTTTCTGCTATAGAATGGATTCATGAGTTCTATCTCTGCTCAGATGGTCCTACCTGACATTATGATGGGAAGGATATGGGTTAAATATAAATTGATGACTGAATGTTAGGACTGAATTTCTTAAAACATGGACCAAAAGAGGAGGCCCTTGAGAGCAAAACGTCTTGGGTGCGTTATAGACCTAGAGGTATTTGATACCGTGTTATATTTTAGGCATTCTAACATTTAATGGATTATGTTTTCTTAGTTATATATTATATGTAATGACATTTTTATGAAGGGGCCTTTTATTTTTTGGTTTAGGCTGCTTAAAGATAGAAACCAGTGAACAACAGCTATTTCTGGCTCTACTATATATGTTTCACAAAAATGTAGCTTGTAGTCTATTACTGTATTTTTTGTCAGGGTTCCAAGTAACACCCCCAATAAAAGTAGACTCCGAGGCTTGAAGTTCCTTAAAGTTCCATTTTATTAGAGATGTCATATTGGCACATCTGGGAAAACCTTAAACTGAAAGTTTCCAGGTTTTCCCCCACCCTAAGGAAAGTTCAGGTCCCTGCCCAGCACCTATATGTCCATCACATGATCCAATCAAAGGACCATCCCAACTGAAGATGCATCCCAGTCACACCCCTCCAATGCAAGGCAAGATGTCCTTGACTCTGAGAAAGGAATGTTACTATCACTATATATCACTCCTGCTCCATACAATCCCCCCTCCCAGTTTCCCACTGTACTAAATGTAATGCAAAAGATGGCTTCCAGGCCTGATATTTTTTGCTATTTTCTTTCAGACCATTCAATAAATAGTAGCCACATACATCTCCTTAGGGAGAGCATTCCAAAGCTTGGGAGCTTCAATAAGGAGGCCTTCTCCTGCATACAGATCAGCAGCATCAGTCACAGTTGGAGAATCTTAAAGAGAGCCTCTCCTGTTAAACTACACAAGTTAAGCTTGTATAAATCACAAAGTAGGCTTGTAACAGGAGCGTCAACCTCTTTTGGCCAGCTCTTAAGCCTTATAAGGCCCAAAACTTAAAACATTTAAGACTTCGAATAAGATGGATTAGAAAAACTCTCATATTTTTGGTGTCCTTCTTTTCTTTATCCTTAGCAGAATTTTGGTTTTATACCACATCATTTTCCCTGGGAAACATGGTCAACTTAAATTCACAGAATAAAGTCTGCAATACCTTTGGCAAATGACAATGAAAAAGAGGAAATTGGGAGCAGTTAAAATAACTAAAGAAAAATCCATTACTGAATTCTTATACTGTACTTCAGCAATTACAAAAGGCAGAAGAAATTTGAGTCTCATCCCACTTCTCTGCTTTTGACTGCACAAAAACAAAATCAAGTCCTGGGATTAGAACTAACAGACCTATAGCAAATCACTTAATAATGCAAATTGGCATACTATTTATCCATCACTTTGGGAAGAAAAGTATTACATAAATTATAATTCTTCTCTGGAATATTTAGAAACCAACACCGTTAATTTTTCAGTGGTCAATACAAGTCATGAATTAATGTTTTCATTTGACTGAATGTACTGTATAGGATAACCCTTACCTTTTTCCCTAGTATGTGTTTAACAATGTTCCTGAAATTAATCCTTTCTTAGGTTAAGCACATGCACTCTATACATACTAATTCTAGCAATAAGATAAAAATGCCACACTTATAAAAATTAATTCTAGATATAAAATTTAATAGCAGGTATAAAAGGGCAGATAATTAGCAGCACAAAACTCAAAGGAATTTATAGTGACCAAAAAAATATGACTAGAATAGAATAGAATAGAATAGAATAGAATAGAATAGAATAGAATAGAATAGAATAGAAATATGACTATAAGTAATACGGACTGCAATGCTATAATATGCCTACTTGAGTCATCATGGACTAGTTTTTGATTGTATCTGAATATTCTGACCCTATTGTAAAATTGCAGTTACTGTTATTTATTGCTATTCTCTCTGGTTTAGGCATGGGATAAGTGCATTGTATGCATTAAGTTAACAAAACAATACAAATTACAATTATGGCACACATATATTTACAATTTACACCTTGAGACTATATAGGATGGCCACTATCTTGGAAGCATATGAATACAAGACACTTCTAGCATTAGCCACAGGTAAAGTCTACTATATATTATAATGTGAAGAGGTATAAAAACTATGGTTGCCTTATTTGGCTTTGCCTGTACATTGTGAAAAATCTTGTTTTGGAATAAAATGGATTATTATCCTAGTTAAACGTTAACTGCAGTTTTTAAGAAGCGGGTGTTTCCTTCAGTCTGCAAAGCGCATAACTTAGAGGCTGCAAAAATAATGGTGATTGGTTAAAAAGCAGTGTATTTTATTTCAGTTGCCACTCATCACTATTTGTTTGACACCAGGCTGAAAAAGAATATATATTCAAGTTATTGGCTGCAGATGCTAAATTGAATCAGGTGTCCTTTCCTCTTAAGAAAATTAAGTTGCTTTTGTGCACGAATGTTTTAATGAGAACAGAGCTTGCCGACATTGACAAATGGGAAGGACACCAGAGAGAGCATGGAAGCTGGACAATATGTGCATTTTACATTCTTGCAGCCTATTTTTCACTGACTATCCTGAATGACTTCACTATTTCTTAAGGGACCTATTAATCTCAAATTTAGTTATTACACAACATTTATTTGAACATATATTCTGGGGATGATGACAGTTAATAAAGGCATTTTTTTTTACGAGCAGTATTTTTACATATTGTTCCAGCTATAACTCCCCTCTTATTCTTCTGCATTGATGGAACACTCAAGTTGTGATGTAGCTTTATTTAAGAGAGAAAAAAAGTATCTATATTCAGATGCTGTTTTAAGTACACGGGGACTCTTAAATAACTGTTAAAATGAATATAAAAAGTAGTATTTCAGGATAGCAAAATAAAAATGTGTGAACTGTTCTACTGGTAACTACATATCTATAAAATGGTCCCTTGGAAGTAAAAAACATTTTCTTCCCCTCCAAAAGTCTTGCAGGTTTTAAAACTTCATTATTTGTAATAAAAGTGTAAAGTCCAGCTTCTTTTTTATAATGAGTATAGAAAATTCAGTAATATCTAGCTCGGGATATAGAGTATCAAAATATACAGCTCATTATTCTTGCGATAAACAGAGCTGGATGACACTTAGGCCTACTGTACATTTATTTGATAACCCTATTATTGATTTATTCTCATTCTATCTTTCACACATCTAGTAGTTATATATTAAACATATTCTAAGGCAAAAATAATAGTTTTCATAGTTAAAAAAAAATTCAAAATAAAATTCAAAAGTATATTAAGTCTTAATACAGCCACACAACAGAAAATGTTTTAATTTTATCTCCTTTATTAGAGGCTGCTTGAATGCAAGTAGTCCTTAAAAGGCAACTAAACTTTCTTGGTTTTTTTTCCCTTGAAAATGTTTCATTTCTCATCCAGGAAGCTTCTTCAGTTCCTGAACTGAAGAAGCTTATTGGATGAGAAGAGAAACGAAAAGCACCTTTGGGACAACCATGACCTGGATGACTGAGAATCTCCATAGGCAAGTACTCCTCAACTTTCAACCATTTGTTCAATGACCATTTGAAATTAATATGGCACTGAAAAGGTGACTTATGACTGTTTTTCACACTTATGACTCCTGCAGCATCCCCATGGTCACGTGATCAAAACTTGGGTGCTTGGCAATTGGCATGTTTTTTTGAGAGTTGCTCTACCTCAAGATCATGTGATCACCATTTGTAACTTTCCCAAGCTGACTGGGAAAGTCATAAAATGGGGCAAAACTCACTTAAGAATTGCCTTGTTGATCAACAGAATTTTGGGGCTCAATTTTGGTCATAAGTCAAGGACTAACTGCACTGGCCAGTGACAGTGTCAACTGCAGGGACAAATGAGTTTTCAGTTCATAATTCATTGTAGTCTTCTCCAACCAAAACCTCTCGGATATACATACTGGCTAAGAATTTCCGAAGCTCCTGTCTAATACATCTGAAGTGTACTGGACTAGAGCTGCCAGAATTTAAATTAAATCGAAGTAATTTTTTGTTGTATTTGTAACTGACAATTATTGAGTCTTAAACAATTTTGTTTTTAAGTTCCTGAATTAAAAATTAGGCACTGAACCTGAGCTTTAAAAAAGAAAAGCTCAAATTGGATACTAATCAATAAGATTATTATAATATCTATGTACGGATTTAATCTATGAGATGCAGCATTTACAAATAATAGGATTTCTGCAGCCATTATAAATTTAGAGTTATTTACATTTAGAAATATTATCTATATTTTGGGTCATCCTTACATGTAACCTGCTTACAGACAATAGCAAGAATAGAATCTGTGTACAATGCATCTTTAACAGAATCTTATAATTAATTCTACCAAATTTACTACCCACTTGGGGGTTTGTCGAGGACAGACAGAACCGCATTTCTATGCAGAGTGAGAGGAATACAGCTACCTGCTTCAATAACCATTTGGTAAGCAGCAAAAAAAGGAATGAGTATTACATCCTTTTTCTGCCAATTCACTTACATGACTGCTTTCAATTCCTGGTTATCTACAGTTATCTAATGTTTAAGCACAACATTGTTGGCAATTGGTGTTGTATTTTCATTTAAAACATTCTAAAACATACAGAATGCTATTGAGATCCTCTT
The DNA here is from genome assembly GCA_032468115.1 of Grayia smithii. Lineage (NCBI taxonomy): Eukaryota > Metazoa > Chordata > Lepidosauria > Squamata > Grayiidae > Grayia > Grayia smithii. The sequence continues at coordinate 141,291 of JANHFM010003465.1, read as the reverse complement.
TCATTTACAAACATATAACAATTATAGTGGGCATTTTCTGTAAGTACCCAGGTCTATAGCCAAGTAAAAACCCAAGAAAATCTTACACTGTTGAGAGCAAGCACAATTTTATCAGAATTAGTTTTTAGTATGCTCTGTCTTTAGTTGTTGTGCTACTTTATCATGATGCAAAAAGTATATGCATAAGTTATTATGAAAAGAATAAATAAAAGTAACACTTTCAAATATAATGGAAGTATACTGTTAAATATTGAGACTGTCAATCATCGGACCAGGAAGTTTCCACCAAGGTCCTCCGTTTAGATGGGAAAATACTAAACGCTTATTGGTTAAGATATAGTATATAAGTAAGCTTTGCAAGCGAGTGATTGCTGGTTGCAGAGTATTGTAAATAAAGAGCTGTTGTTGGAAAGTCACTCTCTGAGTCTTCATTCGCCCTATCTAACACTTACTTTCTCCTCAGAGTTCACACACTGATGGGGTATATTGGAAGAAGTTCTACCAATGTAGTTTTTTTGCCATATCCATCTCTCTCTTTACACTTAAAAAAAAAAAAAAGGAAAAAAGGACATGTCCTGTGTGGCTTCCCTAAGTATAATCTTTCCTGTTCTCCTGCTTTTGCATGAATAGGTATCTGTTACCATGGCTTATCAGTGCAGCTTGTAGCTTGCATTATTGAAGGACCACTCAGTGTTTTCTATAGCAGCATTGACAATCTTGTCATAACAATTATTCCCAACTGAAGCGCCACATTTCAGTTTTGATCAAAGAGAGGCCTTGAATGCATGGCCTATGCCTGCATTAGCAGAAAATCCTTCTATTGTGACAACATAAACCTAGCAATGCATCACTGAGGCATGTAGAACTTTCTCCTCTTCTAGCAAAAACAAGTTTGGGTCTTTAATTTCAGGTCACCCCATTTCCACACACACACACACGTAAATGTTTGAAGGACCCTTGTAGATCTGGAACTGTCTAACGAATTCAGAGAAATAATGTTTTGGCAAGTGACTCTCACAGCTGTTAGTGTGATAAAAAAATGAGGAAAAAATGGCTCTATAGAAATATATATCATTTCCATATGAGGATGCTTTCTTCACCATTTCCACAAATTTTAAGAGGGACTTCAGGCAAATATTTTATTAGTGAATATCCCCTTTCCCCTCTTGGTGAATTATTCATGATTTGTTGTCATAGCAATTCTTTTTCCCTTAGTAATTTCTGTGAAATCCAAAACTGATCTGGAACCCAGTTGCTTTCCTGTCAGATTTCACTCTACTTGTTGAAGGACAAGTTAAAAGCCTGGTGGTAGCATGGCTATTGTTTCATTCAGTGCTCTAAGTGTGTGAATCTATAAGCGGTTTTCAGCTAAAGACCATAAACCCTACCTCCAGGGGTAGTATGCCTGTCCCATCTATCTGCCTGTTCTGATTGATTGATGGTCAGTAAACCATTGTTACGGATTTCAATTTTTTTAAAAAATCCACTTAAATATTTCCTCAATGGAACCTGGCAATGGCATTTGATGGGAATTCCATTTATCACATTAAATGTATAAGGTGACAGAAGAGTAGTACCTTCCTTAAAAAAGAAGTGTAAAAAGTCTTGTGTTGGGATCTTTGCAGTTTCTTCCCTGCCATTGGCTGGGCTGGTATGGGACCATTGAACTTCAACTAGACTTAACAGTAGACTTCACAAAACTTCAGCAAAGGTTGCAGGGATAACAATGAAATGTGCACCTTCTGCATGAAAAATATGTACAAAAGTCTCTTTTCAAACAACAGTTCTCTAAAACTCTAAAACTTTTTTTTTTAATGTGCTGTGGAGGTTACTCATGATTCCACCTGAAGCTTGATCAGTTATGCTTTGTCAACTCAAAGTTAAACATTTGGGAGCTGAAATATAGAGAAGTCTAAGTGCACACAGCATGGATCTGATAGGTATATGATGTCATAGGCAATATCTTAAAAAGCAAATAATAGTTGAATATTTATACTAGAGGTGAATACAAGTATAGATTCGGATCTGAGATCTAAAGGTAGGAAGATTCAAGTATACTTTAAGGTTTACAAATCAAAAACAATAATATTTAGTTATAATGGGAAATATTACTGTTTTATTTGCAGGGAATTCATGGAAAGACTGAGCTTTAGTGATTTTACTCCAATACAAGTGAAAATATTTCTTCTGGATTTTTTAAAATAGCAGATAGCAGAAATGAGGAAAGGATACCATAATCATTTCTAAATTGCGTAGCAAAGAACTTAAACATTTTCTCAAACCAATGCACCTCAACTTAAAACTTGTTTCGTTTGTCCAGAAATCAAGATCAATTCAAGTGAATAGTAACTTTGCCTAATATATAGTAAATGAAATTCAATTAAAGTTCCCTTCCTACAGCCAAGTCATCTTAATCACTGCATCATTCTTGAACATGACAACTTGGAAATATACACCATTTTAAAGAAAATTTAACTGTACTTCTTAGTTCTGATAGACAAAGACCGCAAAATTCTCTTACAGATTCATGCATATTGTTGTCTCTTGTTTTTCTAAGTAAAGATTGTATACAACTTAATACAGTCTTGCAATCCTTAGAAATCACCAGAAGAGAAATAGCCAGAAGATTAAATCCAGCCTTAAGGCTGTCTCATCTAGTCCATGCAGCTTCAAATGGAACTCCTCCCATAGGATACTTCCCTTATATCAACAGGCAGGAACATGATGGCACTCCTGTTGAAGTTACCAGTGACAGTTCTTCATCACAGGAGAAAAGCTGAAGATCTTTCTTTTGGTCTTCACCAAAGATCTTCATCAAAGAGGAAATATATATACAAAGTCAAGCAGTTCTTTTCCGAGCAGTTCTGTCCAAAAGAACAGATTAGATAATTAAAGCTGGATTTTCCTACTTTCTCTGCACCTACCAGATTGTCTCAATTTATGATTTTCCATTTCAAAAGAAATAACAGATGCAATCAGACCAAAGTTACATCTACCATATTTCTCTACATTACTCCTTTTCACAACAGATGCTGAATGCCATTTCTTCTGTATAAGTGATGTTAGGGGTTAGGATTTTGAGTTGAGTTGACCTCTAAAAATTCCCGTTGATGAAAGTCATCCATTTTGATAAAGAAGGATTCAGAATTTGGTCCACACAACAAATTCAACTCCTGAAAATAGTAATTTTCTAAATTTCTTATTCTTATCAATAACAGGAAATGAAGAGAAAAGCAGATGCCATTTTTTGGGAACATATGTCCATTTATATACACTATGCTTGATTCTGTCAAGTTTGATTTGTGTGTGCCCCTCTTCTCTAAATTTAACGGATTAGGATCCATTTCCACAGTAAATTGCATTTTTTTTTTAAAAAAAAGGCAGCAAAATTTGTATGCACTTTTAAGAATATTTGGCTACTAAGTACATTTTCAGATACATTATTAATATGGGTTTTCTTTACATTATTGTAAATTGGGATTGCAATTTTTTTTTTAAAAAAAAAAGGACAGATACTGTTTGTATAATGGAATTTCAATTCACATACACTTTGGTAGTGCTAATTAAATCAATTTCTGCCCAGATAAATATTTCTCCTCCATTCCTTCTCCATTTTTGTTTTACATAATTTTAGCTGCTTTTGCCATGTACCATGATGAGGAGACATGTTCTGTGTAAATTTTATTGATTTCCCACCTGCCCACAATTCAAAATCAGTGTGGAATGCAACATATTAACACTGTTTTTCAAGCTTGGCAACTTTCAGATATGTGAACTTCAACTCCCAGAATTCCCTAGTGCTGGCTAGGGAATTCTGGGAGTTGATGTCCACACATCAGAAAGGCTGAGAAATACTGAATGCTACAACTGTAAAAAAAAAATGTCTGGAGGTTATACCTTACTGTTTACCCATCAATTATACTTGTAGAAACTACTGTTCTGTTTACACTAAACATCTGCAGTATATATCAGCTGAAAGCATCCCTATCTTCCAGCCATTTTGAAGATACAGTGGCCTCATTATATCTATTCATCTTTGGGAAGTTTAGTCCAGTGTACATTTTTATTTAATAGGGCAGCTGTTCTGCTTTTCCCATAGACCTGGCGATATCTTGGAAATAAATGAGAGCAATGTCCTCTCTCTTCCTTTGCAGAGAATCCAAGGCATATTTCTCAATAAATTGGCTCTACAGTCCATCTCATGTAGCAGCTTCACAACCACAAAGTTGAATGAAGTGTGAAAAATCAATACACTCATTTTTTTTTTGCAGTTTATAGAAACGTGAAATGTAGAGCCACAAAAGGGCATGTTTGTATTTTTTTTTCTTGAACAGCACAGAGATCTCTCTTCTCCCCTCCCCCTCCCCCCTTGTCTCAATGATCATGTGAAGGACAGCAGAGAGCATATTTCCTATAAATTATTTGTAATTCTTGGAGCATCTTTAAAGAATGGACCGCTTGACAATAACCTTGCATAACAGTCTTAGTGCTTATATTTTAGTGGGTAAGGTAGTATTTTAGATAGAGATGTCCATTTAATTTGGGGACTTTGCCCCTTCTCTGCCCATGGGGAAAAAAATCACAAACTTATTTTCTCACCTGTACCTGGTAAACTTTTTTCTCCTTTTTTAAATTTTGCTCATATTCAGGATACAAAGAATGTAGGCCAACAGATAGGAGAAACTCAGATTTGCTGCTGTTGGAAACTATACCCAACCCTCATTTTTCTGTGATAAACACAAAGTTTTCTCTCTGATAAACACAAAGTTTGCTTGCTTGATTGTTCTCTAAAAGAGGATAGATAATGATAGATAGATAGTTGATAGATAGTAGATAGATAGATAGATAGATAGATAGATGATAGATAGATGGATAGATAGATAGATAGATAGATAGATAGATAGATAGATAGATAGATAATGTGGGTGAGGGTGTGTGTGTGTGAGAGAGAGAGAGAGGGAGAGAGATGAATAGCAGTTTGGCTGTTGTAAACCTTTTCCAATTTACAACCTGTAACTTTAGGCAGGGTTTGATTTCTTTTGTTTATTTCTTTCTTCACATTAGGCTAATCCTTATATTCCAGAAAGTTGGAGTTTATTCCCAACGTGGCTTCTCCTGAGCTAAAGAAAAGAAAGCTAAATAATTAACTGAGTGCAATGCAGCAGATGCTCCAAGTTTCTTGAGCAGTCAGAAATCAATGTGTTTGAATTTTTTAGGGTTTCTTCTTTTTTTTTAGTCTCTGCTTCCCAGCTGATCATGCAAGGTCTTCTCTGAAAGCCCAACTTCACAAACACAGATGGGAGCAAGTAGGGTCACTCAAGGGGGGCATGTGTAGCCCTGGAAAGCAAACCTGAGAGCCAGTGAATTAATTAGCTACTTAAGTAAAAGACACTAATTAGCTCATAATCTCTTTCACCATTCTGCCACACTTCAGTTGAAATGTTTCTCTGTTCTGCAGTGAGACTTATAGATGCAAGGGAAGATTCAGTGCAAGGCTGACGATGGATGGGAAAAAGAAACATGTGCCAGCTTAATTAACCCTAAACAATGAACCTAACTAAATCTACCAGAAAACATAAGGTCCCAGATAGAGTCACAAATTGAGATGTAGCCAATGTATATTCATTGCCATCATAGCTGTATAATGTTCTGTCTTTGCAGATTTTCCAGGATAGAATCACCCAAATTCATTAGTATAGACTCCGGTGAATTAAAGCCAGATAAAATAAATGTAGATAGTGGGGGGGAATAAGATAGCTGTAGGGTGATCTGGCCCAGAGTAGAATGGTACCCTGGCTGTTGGCTTTTTTCCAGGTTCAGGGCTTCTTCTGGAAGCCAAATTATTATTTCATTCTCAACCATGATTTGTTACCTCTAATACAGACCTCCACGCTATGGAAGAATTTGAACTTTAAACAGCACAGGAACCAGCATGAACATTATATGCATGTCGCATCTGTGAGCCATTCTGCAAACACAAGCATGATGTATTCTTTGGGTATAGAGCAGGGGTGAAATGCTACCGGATCGGACAGGATCAGCCGATCCAGTAGCGATGATGGCTGGTGGTTCGGAGAACTGGTAGCAATCTTCTCTGGTGGCCCCGCCCCCGCCTGCCCAGTCGCCGACTCAACAGGCGTGCCGGGGCCACCTTGCCTGCCGTCTCTCTGTACTGTGCTTGGAAGGGGTCAGCAGTTCCAATCCACCTCCCTGCTGGCTTTGCGATGGCTCCCGACACCAGCGCTGCACTTTTCGGGGCGGAGAGCAATTTAAATGTCCCACCGAAGAGGCAGGGCAGAAGCAGCTCATGGGCCTGCTTTCACCTCCTGCAGCTCTGATTGGTGGAGGCGGGGCCACGGGATGATGCCTTGCCTGGCTTCGGGCGTCGCTGCAGCCTCAGCTGACCAAGGGGTACCCGCACCGCCACCACCCACCAGCTGCCATCCAGCATTGATCCTGCACAGCACGAAGTAGTGGGCAAAGCAGCAGGGCGCTGAGCCGGGAGCCCGGCCCCGAAGGAGCACCGCCGCCACCACCACTCATCTCTCCCCTGGCTCTGGCTTCTTGCCTTGACCTGCTTGCCTTTGCTCCCCAGCAGGCGCGATCCTGGCGGCGCCCTTAACGCCTCCACTGCGTTTCTTCCATGGCGCAAGCAGGGCAACCCATCCAAGGGTCAAGGTGAGAAGCCGGAGCTGGGGGAGAGATAAGCAGCGGAGGCGGCGGTGGTCCTTTGGGGCTGGGCTCCAGCTCAGCACCCTGCCGCTTCACCCACTACTTCGTGCTGTGCAGGATCGACACCGGCTGGTGGCTGATGGCTGGCATCAGTGCGGGCACCCCTTGGTCTGTTGAGGCTGCAGAGGCTTGGAGCTGGATGAATTAGCAGGTAAGCCCAAGGAGGACAGATGGATGGGGGAGGACAAAGGGATAGCTGGGGGATCCATCCTCCTGGCTCGGCTCTGGCTCCGGAGCTCTGTGGTCATGTAACTGAGTGGGCGTGGCTGTGAATGATGTCAAGTTGGTCATGCCCACTCAGTCACAGGAACACCCCCCCCCCAAGCCATGCTCACAGAACCGGTAGGGAATTTTTTTACATTTCATCCCTGGTATAGAGGCATATGGAGATTGCCTTGAAGAAGTAGCAATAGCGCTTAGGCTTATATAGTGCTTTACAGCCTGTCAGGGTATGAAAGAGTCAACAGCTGTAAGCTGAGTTGAAAGCGGAGGCAGAGGGAAACTGATGCAATAAAATGAGGCAGCAGAGTTACTGTCACTTTAAGAAGCTGGGTCAGAAGCTGCCTATATAAAGAAAGCCATTAGAGGGCGTTCCTTCTCTTCAAGCCCTCTCCTCATGCAATCTACTTCTTGTTCTCTCGGTGTGTATTATTGCTGTCTGTTGTATCAGTAGCTGTAAAGGTATTTAACCACGTATATGTTTGTAAATATTTCACTGTATATAAACCACTGTTATATAGCTAAAAAGGCTCTGTGTGCTGTGTACTGTTATAGCTCCTGGGTTTATCGCATACTAGTTACACTGCATAAACTCTGACACGCTCTAACTCTGAAACTCTCTAAGCGGGTAACAGAGTCAGCATATTACCCCAAATAATCTGAGTCTTCATTTTACCAACCTCAGAAGGATGGAAAACTGAGTCCACCTTGAACTCGTCAGGATCAAACTGCTGGCCATCGATAGAGTTAGCCTGCAATACTGTATTCTAACCACTGTGCCACCACGTAATAAGTTAACCATTAAGTGAGCATCAACCTAGTCCTAGGAAGGAAGGAGGATGACAAAGAAACTTGACACCCCAACCTGAGTCTTTTGAGTAAAAGATGGGACGGAGGCAGTCTCCAACGAACAGAATTGTTGATATATCATTTATCAAATAAGGTTGTCCTCCAGCAGTGGCACTGTTGTTTATCCCCTTGTCTGGCTGATGAAGTATAGTCCTTCATTGGATGGCCAAGTCACTTACCCCAAACAATAGAGTCGGTATGATGTGGCAGTAACTAGAATGTGGGAAAGGCTAGATATACTTCCCCACTTAGCCACAATGTTCACTGGATATTCTTGGATTGGTCATTGTCTCCCAGTTTGATTTATCCAGGGCTGTGAACAGAGGCTACTACAGGACCCTCCAAAACTTTCTTCGCTACTCTTACATCCTGTATTGTTTTAATAAGTTGTGCTTTTTCCCACAACTCCTCCCCACCCCCAGTATTTTTAAGCTGCTAGAACCTGGTTGCAAAAATCTAAATCAGTGATTCTCAACCTCAGCAACTTTAAATTGAGTGGACTTCATCTCCCAGAATTCTTGGGAATTGTAGTCCACACATCTTTAACTTGTTACTGTTGAGAAACAGTGATCTATAGGATCAGTAAAGAATTCATATTGTTTGCATCTTTTTGCTGCCATCTAGTGGATGTCTGAATTTTTGCAGTCCAGATTTATTAACTGTTGGGCAGATGAAAAGGAGGAATAAAGAGGAATGGAGTCCTTGACTTCTTTGGAATGAAAGCAGAGCATAAAAGTTGGAAACGGTATTACTACCAATTGTACTGCAGCACAGTGATGAAGATGTTGAGCTCGAACAGGAGAGATCCAGGTTCAAGTTTTCACCCAGCACCGGGTGAGTTTGATTACTTTTTGTGAGCCCAATCTATCTTACAGAGCTGCTGTGAAGGTAAAAGCAGTGGGGAGACTTTCTCCATGATTTCTTCTACTCTGTAAGGAAATGGATGGCATAAATGTTATTTGTTGTTTGTGTTTGTTTGTTTGTTTATTTATCACACTTATATGGCCACCCATCTCACAAGAAGCAGCTCTGTACTTTTTATAGTAATAAATTGAAAAGAAAAGCAAATAACAGGGTACAGGTAGTCCTTGACTTATGACCGCAGTTGCAACTAAAATCTCAGTTGCTAAGCAATGCAGTCATTAAGTGAGCCGTTGTGTGACCTGATCTGATTTGACAGTCATTTCTACTGTCGTCAAATGAATCATGCAGTTGTTAAGTAAATCATGTAGTTGTTAAGCAAATACAGCTTCCTTCATTGATTTTGCTTGTTGGAAGCTAGTTGGGAAGGCTGCAAATTGGAATCATGTGACTGCAGGAGGTTCCCCCTCCCCATAAATGCAAGCCAGCTACGAGGCATCCAAATTATGATCACATGACCACAGTGACAGAATAGAATAGAATAGAATAGAATAGAATAGAATAGAATAGAATAGAATAGAATAGAATAGAATAGAAT
>JANHFM010003465.1:79194-90577 GCA_032468115.1 Grayia smithii | reverse complement strand
ACAGCAAATCAGTCTGATATTGGCATTTAAAAAAATGTTAGAATAAGTCATAAAGAGATTGATATGTATGCATCTTGAAAAAATATAGTAATTATCAGAAGTCCGCATGGATTTGTCAAGACTGATTTACCCTATTTTTTTGTTTGGGTTACTTCTTTTATAGATTGTGGGAATACTGTAGATGTTGACTATATTTGACTTCAATGAAACATTTGACAAAATATCCCATGGCACACTGAAAAACAGCTACTTAAATGTGGTCTGGGTGGCATGATAATTAAGAGGATACTGTCAAACTTTCCAACTAGGATTCTGCAATAAATAAATCACAAATCTCTTGATATTTCTCAACTTGGCTAAGTTTCTCTGTTAGATTTGGCAAAAATCTCACAGATACAACTTGACTTAACAAAAAAAAAAGTTATTGATAAGAATAAAAAACACAGGATAGTTAATTCCCCACAGCCAGTAAGAAGTTATCCACTTCTTTCTCCTGTCTCATACATAAATCATCAAACTCTTGATGTGGTATTTAGTTGCCTTGAAACAGAACACTATATATAACTGCCATCTTTGACCTGATAAGAGTTATTGCATAATCCCCACAATTGTATTGTTGGCTTGAAATTCAGTCCTTTTAAACAATGATTGTTCATCAAATCATTGTCAAGTAGAGTACCACAATGATTGCTATTCTGTTCTTCAATGTTTTCTTTAGTGACTTGGGTGAGGAGGTAGAAAGAATGTTTAGCTTAATTGCTGATATAAAATTGGATGAGATAGAAATTTAACCTAGAAATAAAAGTCAAACTCATCTTGATAAGTTATAGAAAAGAACTGAAAGTAAGAAAATAAATACAATTTCACTTAGGAAACAAAAAAGGAATGTACCCATACAGAATGGGAAATACTTGGATTGATAAAAGTACTTGTGAAAACAAAACCTAGTAGTGATTGCAAACTGAATATAAGCCAGCACATATTAATATTTATTTATTTATTTATTTATTTATAATTTATAATTTTATTTATATGCCGCCCTTCTCCCGAAGGACTCGTGGCGGCTCACAAAAATTAAAAATACAATCACAGTTAGATAAAAGTTTAAAAATAAACATTTACACACCCATTTAGATATAAATAATTCAAAAGCCCAGATCACGTCAGTCCAGCTGTATTATTTTTATAATCCCAAGAAGGAAGGAAAAAGATTAAAATTGATAGAAATACATTTTTAGAGATGTGAGAAAGCACATGCATACACACAATGTATAGGTACATGACCAACAAATCATGAATATCCAGCAGACAAAAAGGTTTTATATTTACCAATATTTATTTATTTTATTGATTTGATTTGATTTATATGCCGCCCAACTCCCAGAAGACTCCGGACAGCTCACAACAAAAACACAGTAACACAATAAAATTTAAAAGTTTAAAAGCGAGTTCAAACAGTAAAAATAAAAAAGAACGCTCATATCTCGTCTGAGCCGGATCTCGCTGGATCATAATAGTGAGATCAGTGGCCAGAAAAGCCAAGTTTTAACTGCCTTACGGAAGGCTAGTAGGGTGGAGGCAGTCTGGACCTCGGGAGACAGTTGGTTCCAGAGAGCTGGAGCAGCCACAGAGAAGGCTCTTTCCCATAGGCCCACCAGCCGACGTTGTTTAGCTGACAGAACCCGGAGGAGACTGACCCTGTGGGATCTTACCGGTCACAGTTTAATTAGCCATTAATTAAGGATTTAGAGAACTGAAACAATCAGAGAAAGCAAAGATGATGGAACTAGAAATAAGCCAAATGTATAATCACAAAAGAGTAGAATATATTTAGCTTTGATTGTACGAATAAGATTTATTTTTTCTTCCATTTAATCATGTCTAATTCTCAAAGACTGGCCAGGTTCCAGCGTTCAATGACAGCATTCCAGCGTGTCATTGCTCCTTCCTAAAGCTAAGAGAAAGTGACTAGCCTTGCAATAATTTAAACTATTGAATTTAAGTTATTGGAAGACAGATTCAGAATAACTAGTAAACTATTATGAAAACTGTCTTGGACTTTTTCTCCCTTTCTTTATTGTTTGTCAAGCAACCAAAAGTTTTTTTTAAGAAAAACTGAGCATTGGTGTAATGGATATTCCATTATGCTATTCCCTAAAATTAAGCCTAGGGAAGGAAGGGACATGCAGAATTACTCCTATGTAAAGGGTAACATGAACAATTTGAACATACTGAATTCATACAGCATGCTCAGCATAATGAAGCTTCCTGTTTTTGCCTTACTGTGTTGTGCCAGCACACATATATTGCTATCTGAAAACTGTGGTTTATTGAAAACTGGTATATTATATGAATGTATCCAAATGTTATTTGATGAACTCTGGCTAAGCAAAGTGTTTGCTTAGAATGATCCCTCATTTCAGAAGTAAAAGTTCATCTCTTTGGCCTACCTTATTGGAGAATGAAGAAGATAAAGATGTCTTGAAAAAGATCAGCGGGATACTGCTTTTTGTCTTTAATCAGAATTTAATGCCCATTCTAAACCATCTCTGCTCCAATAAACTCATGTTATAATAAATAAAAAAGAAGAGCAAAAGAAATCATAAGATAGCTTGAGCTAATGTCAGTGAATAAAAGAAAATTTTGCAATCGTTCTTCTTTTCTACCCTCTTCAGGAGCTGAAGGTTGCAACGCTGGTTTTAAAAATGTTTCTTTTTTAGTCCAAATAACCATCATTTCTCCCATTCATTGAAATTTTAATTTTTCTTTTGCTCAAACAGACGTGCTCATACAAAAGTTATATGTTTAACATAAAGAGCAATAAAGCAAGATTCTTTACATTCTTGTACCTCCCTGATATTTAATGGTATTAATGCCATACACTTGTAAATGCTGTTTGTTGTTCTATACTCTTTTTGTTGTTACTCTGTTATCTGCACATATGGGTAGCAGTAAATAATCTCCATTTTGAAAGCTTTCCTTGTCTGGGAATATTTCTTCTGAGAAAGCTGAGGGACTTTTCATCAAAAGAAATCAGATGTAAAAGCAAATCCCTGCTGAGAGCTGTTTCTTGCATTATATTTTAATGATACATACAGACACTCGGGAGTCATCACTACCATATCTGAAATGACATGCAAATGTAACATGAGAATACCAATACCTCCCTAGGCAAAGGAGAAACTTTTAGAGGCAAAGACTTTGGAGAATAGCATTGTGACTTTAAATTTAAGCTGACAAATCTTCAAAGCGACCTTAAACAGAAGAGAAACTATTGCTAACTTAACATTGGGCGAAACATCCCTCTTTCTTCCATATTATCATACGTTGTCCGTCCTCGTCCCCCTGCAAATTTCACCATCCGTGTTAAGTGCCTGGTGTACATATTTATGCAGGCTTTGGGGGATTGACGGTCCATGCCCACCCCCAATATGATACATGAGAGTTGATCTCTTTATTTTCAAACATTGCCTCTTCACTTTTTTCAATATGACTTGGCATCATTATCTTGTTCTGGAAGAAGAAAACTATTTGGTCTACTTTGCTAGATGTGAACAAATCGTAAGTTAGCTATTTGTGTAAGAGGGGTGGGTGAGATAAGGGAAGAGAAATAGATTTCGCATTTGACCAGCTCTGAAAATTTTACGAACTTGGCCCTGTCTCTGTGTATAATAATCTCCCATGTTCAAGTTCAGGCTGAAGTAATAATAATTGAACTGGTAACCAATATTCTTACATTTAATTGTAGAAGGAAGTCATTTTGATCTGCCGAAAGAGCAACAAATGTACAATGAAGTCCTTACTGGAAGCAAGTGAATCTATAGAAGCTTATTCTTATATTTAGCTAAGTAGAATCTTGTTCATCATATGGTGACTCTCCTTGTACAGTATTATAAATATATTCATCTTTAAGATGCTCATAATATTTTTGCTTTGATGTGACCCAATATACTTCATTCCTATCCTTTCCAATCAATACCTTCCATTTTTATTTTATATTTAATTAAGCAAACTAATTAGGAATAGGTTTTTGAATGTACTATTGGTACTGTCTGCTTTCCTTTGAATTCCATCCAGATCACAGCATTTTTAGATTTTCCAACCCAATTATCAGAAAAATTGTGCTTTCGAACACAGTCTTTCTGTATAAAGTCTATGGAGCCATAAAATGAAATAATTTAAAACAATTTAAAAAGAAAAAAGTTATAATTTTTTTCATATGGTTTTGGCTTTTTCTCATGAGATTTTTGCAATTTCAGACAAAGTCATGAGATTTCAGATAAAAATTAATGAGATTTTGGATCTGAGATTATCAACCTCTATGAGATCTGAAGATTCAAATTTCAAAAAGATTGCTGGCTAAAACTGATTTGCTTTACTTTTATCAATATGAAAAAAACTTTACACATTTTATTTGTAGTTGTATTTCTAATAAAACTGAGCAACAACTACGGTACTAAAAATGAACAGTGAAAATCCTTGGTGTATAGAATAGTTCAGTTTGAAGAACAACATTTTGATTAAGAACAGATTGTAGAAGAAAGAAGAGTAATAAGAACATGTTTTAAAAGTCATTGAGAAACCTTGCCTTCTTGCACTTGTGTTTTGTTGATTGTAGTCTGTTTCGATTTCTACAACCTGGTGATGCAAAGATAAGATTTTATTGTGAATTTTTAAAAATGTATTTCTAATTTTTATCCTTGCAGCCATGAAAAAAACTTGTTAATTTTGGAACACTGGCCAATACATTGGCCAGTAAGTGTTGTACCTTATGATTCTTGACGAATGTATCTCTTCTTTTATGTACACCGAGAGCATCTGTAAAGGGCGTGCATAAGTGCACCAGCGTGCCTACCGTCCCTTTCCTAATATTCCTTTTTATTCTTACTCTTTACATGTATTCTAATTATGTTTATACTTTTACTTGTTATCTTATATACGCTTGACAAATAAAATAAATAAAAGTAAAAATAAAAGACTAATTCCTTGTGTGTCCAATCACACTTGGCCAATAAAGAATTCTATTCTATCTATATGTCGGGGAGAATTTCAAGAGATTTTGATTGTCTCATACTATGAAGAAACTCTCATTGTGTTTTCAATACCTCTCATATAAACACAATATTTTTAGAAGGGGTGTGTGTGTTTGTGAGTGTCTGTAAAATACATTTGATGGAACCTGAATAAAGTTGAATCCAGTTTTAGAGTTATGAAATAATATATTTTCTATTTGACTGCATTTGAATAAAGATTTGTATTATATAACCTGTCCAGAAAATATCCAATACTCTGCAATTCTTTCTTAATCTTATAGAAATAATAACATTTTATATACAAGATCCCATGTGGACTCTATATTAATGTTTGGCTGGTAATATAACAGCACCTCTAGGCATAAACAAACGTTTATTAAAACAATAATAATTTCCTGTAGACTGGCCGGTGCTGTTAATTTCTTAGTAGGTACTTCAAGAAGAATGCAGATAACTTTATGCAAAAATGAAAAAAAATACCAATTTAGAAATTCTTAAGTAGAATGCGTTTGTGTGAGTTATGTATAGCACCGCCTTAAGCACAGCACTGCTTTATGTTCACAAACTTTTTCTTGTTTGAGAACCATTAAAGATAAAACAAAATCATTTTCTTTTTTAACTGAATCATGAACATTGGCAATATAATATGAATCTCATATTAAAATGTATTAACACATGCCAAAACTAAGTTATCCAGGTGGTTACCAAGTTGAAATTAGTTGAAACTCAGAGCACATCCATGAAACAGTAATAATTTAAGTCTCATTAATTCCATTTGGATGTACACTAACAACATCTGCACTAGCCTTTCTAATCTGGTGCCCTCAAGCTGTCCTGGGTTTCTAAGTCCCAGAATTCATAAGCAGCATGGCCTTTAGGCATCTGACTAGGAATTCTGGGTGTTACAATTACATTATATTTAGAGGAGAACACATTGAGGAAGGCTTAGTTTCTACTCTGAGGAAAGGAGATCATTTAATTGCATTTATGGCCTTTGGTCATGATTTATCAGATTGACACATGCTCAGCTTAAAACAGGCTTGATCAGTCTGACTGCTTAAGTTTTTATTTTTATTTTTAACTCAAATGTATACAGTAAGCAATGAGTGATCCTTGATGCTCTCTGAGCTTGGTTGTTTTCTTGCAGAAATTTCATTACCGAACTATGTAGCATCATCAGTAGTAATAGGGAGTGGGGTTTGCTCTCATTTTATACTGGCTTTCCCCATCACTGTTGGTAGATGTGATCCTGGTGGTCTACTGGTTGGGCTGCTTACTGCTAGCTTGTTTGGTAACCACTTCTTGGCCCTTGAATGTTAGTCTAATATCAATCTTGGTGTTAATATCTGCTCATCTGACCATTGACCACTGGTGAGGAGGGATTCTGGTCTTTTTACTCCCTTTTTGGCTTGCTGATGGTCTCTTTTGAATGGTATGTAGATGTTGTTTATATCTTTGTGCCTGTTGATAATTGATTGGTCTGAGTTTGAATTCTCTAGCATTTTTGACTTGGCTTGTTCTAAGACGCTCACAATTTCCCAGGTAAAACTATGGTTAAGTCTGTCCATGTGTTGTGAAATTAAGGAGTTTTTCTCATGTCCTCTGACTGCTAGTTGGTGTTCATGGATGTGCTCTGCTAGTCTTCTGCTTGTTTGCCCTACGTAATGGTGTCCATGGTCCTTACATTATATGTTGTAGATGAGTCCTGTTTTTTCTTCTGGGGATGCTGGATCTTTTGATTTACTTAGGATGTTTTGGAGGGCTTGATGTTTTGGATGTATGGCAATGTTATCTTTTTCATAGCTTATGTTAGCTGTGCTATATTGGGTTGAGTGGTCAGGCACTTTTTGATTAAACTTGTCCATCCATTTTTTTGAAAGATGTTGTATAGCTGATCTGTTTCCTTTTTTTGATGTTCAGGGTTGCTGCAGTTTGTTTGTGCTCATCTCAGTAATGTTCTTACACAGGTTCTCTTGGGGGAAGTTGGCTTGTTATAAAGGAGCATTTGGCTGGTGTGGATACTTTGACGATAGACTTGTGTTTCTTGTTTGCCATGCCTCATCTGCTGATGAGGATATCCGAGAAGGGTTGTGCTTTTTTTCTTCTTCCCTTGTGAATTTTATTTCTTGGAAGATGTTGATTTTGTATGTGTTCTCTAGTTGATCCTTTTTTATTATATCAAAGATGTTATCCACATACTGGATTCATATTTTGGGTATGCTTGGAAGTGCTATCATTTCCAAGTGTTGTATTACGGCTTCTATTTTAAGCCCTGAAAACAATGACAGCGTCATATCTTTTTGCCTTTTGGTACTGTCCATGGGGTTTTCATGGCAAAGATACTGGAGTGGGTTGCCATTTCCAGTGGATCACGTTTTGTCAGAACTCTCTGCTATGTCACACATCTTGCTTCATTGAGCTATGCAAGCTCCTTCACCATGACAAGGCAGTAATCCATGAAGGGGGACACTAAGTTAGTGTGCTTTTAAGCTTAGTATTAAGTCAGCGGCCAGCCAATGAGATCATGCTTAAATGTGGTTAAATGTAGGTAAGTATGTATAGGTGAAAGTGTAGTTTTGACTGTGAACTGTGAAGTTGGAATACAATTTTTTTTCTAATGCTTGGATGAACAGATACAATTTTGATTATGTAAGAACAAGGAAACAAGGAAAAGTTGTGCCTAGTAGCAGCCTGAAGAAGGGATGTGTTCTTAATCTACAACTTCCCTACTTTCATCAATGTAGATCTTTACATGTGAGCCGCATGTAAATATTAGAAGATTAGACCTGACCTGGTAACTTCTTTGCCTAGGTAGGAAAGAAGCTTTTAAAAAAATTATATCAGTTCACAGTTTGCAAGTGTTGCATATTCATATCAAACTTAGTTGTTACGCATTTGCAAATTCAGGGAATGAGAATACTCTAGTTGCCTTTGTATTGCTTGGGGGTTTGCTGTTCTATCCTATCAAGTCAATTCCCCCCCCCCCCTCAAATTGAATCAGCACATGTACATTGAAGTTTTCAACATCACCCACAAGGTTTTTAAGGCTTGTCAGATGAATCTGCATAGTCTCTAATCATGAATAAAAATGATTTCAGATATCATCTTTATTTCAAGTTTTATTTCATGGGATTAATTTAACTGATTGTGCTGATGGCAGTATTAAGTTGTTACTGCAATAAATAAATGTTCAGTTTCAAAAAATGCAAAGCTCCGGATTTAGTTAATTTTTACTATATTTTTGCAATCAGTGTAAGAATTCAGAAGTGCCACCTTCATAGTTTACAACGTGATATCATATTTATAAACAACATGGCCCTTTTATAAATAATGCCAGAAACTGAAAGAGCAGTTCCCCAGCATGCATGTGCATGCCAAAAAGCTGAGCTTCCAGTTTCTGGTGTGCATATGCGCGCCGGTCACCTGGTCTTCTGGTTTCTGGCACACATGCATATGCAAAGACCAGCTGGCCGGCACGCATGTGCGCAGCAGAACCTAGAAGAGCAATGGGCAACAGCTGGCTTGCCCGGAGAGATGGCTCTGCATGCCACTTCCAGCATGCGTGCCATAGGTTCGCCATCATGGTTCTAAACTGTCCTGGCATAGAATTAGGAAGACCTTGATGGAGATCATCCAAGATATGGATTTCAGGGGGGGAAATTGTCAAGAACCAAAGCTGCAGCTAATATGATGAAGGTGAGATCAGTAATGTGCAGCTTTCACAAGGCAACTTTGGAAGAGGGCGTAACTGACTTGTTCCCTATGATTATCATTAAGTGTTGTATCTTTGATTCTTGACAAATGTATCTTTTCTTTTATGTACACCGAGAGCGTATGCACCAAGACCAATTCCTTGTATATCCAATCACACTTGGCCAATAAAGAATTCTATTCTATTCTATTCTATTCTATTCTATTCTATTCTATTCTATTCTATTCCATTCCATTCCAACTTCATTACAAAAATGAAATTAAATGTAAACTTTAAAATAAGAGTGTACATAAAATATAATCAATGATTTAAAAAGTTTCCTTGTCTGTACCATTGACATTTGTGGAAATTTTTGGAGTGATTTAGATGGTGAACCCATTGGTTCATCTTAATGCCTCAAATTCTAGGTAATATTCTAACTATTCTTCTAAATGTTGTGAAACCATTTTTTAAAAATGTATCCAAGCAGGCTTTGGTCTTGTTTTTCTTTAACAGAAACTCCCGTGCCAGAAAGTTAAGTTTGTTTTTTGTTTTTTTAAAAAAGAGCAAAGACATATCTAAAGGAGCAATTGATGGTATATCTTTACTTTGTAGGATTGCTGGTGTTGATTATATGGAAGGCCAGCTAATTAAGCTTCCTATAAATTGTTGCTCATTAGAAATCCTGCAAGCTTTTTGATCAAGAAGCAGCATTTTGGTAGTGAAGTAAAATTGCCCAATTATTGTGCTGATGAGTTCTTCTATAAGTATTAATGATAAGAAATCAGAAAAGTCCCTGAAGGAGGACTAAGCCAAGCCTGGGTTAATAAATAAGTTAATCAAGTGCTCTGTGTTCTCCAGACTCTAGGAAACCTTTTTATATAAATCAGTTTAGATGGGACAGAAACATTTAACACTCAGAGAGATAGATGTGAACATAACAGTCAAGGGCAGCAATGTCCCATAGACATCTTAATGGACTGCTGACATTGCTCCCTCTCCTATGTCTCCTATGTGACATTTTATGTGTTTGCATACACATACGAGAAGAAAGAAGAGCAAGAACTGGTATGACACAAAACGAAGCTTCCAACCTCACTTTGTTTGCATCACCTTGGTCACCAAATGGACACTTTCTAAGAAATAAATATGATAGGTCAGCTGGTACACTTCAAGTCTTTATCTAAAAGTGTGCCCATCTGAACAGCATGAGTTGGGGATTTCCTGGTAAGAAAAGGGATTGTGTAGTGGCTGATAAATTAATACCTTGTAATCAGCTGGATCCTGCATGACAAAAATGTGAATGGGCCAGCCGTCCAATGGATAGTATGTTGAAATGCAACATACTTTCTCAGATGTTAGATTTCTCTAAATACACGCAATAATAGACGCATCATCAGAAGATTGAAGGAAGGCACTATGATGAAAGCAGCATTACACTGAAAACTCTCCCCTTTCTCTTTCTCTCTCTCTCTCTCTCTCTTTCTTTCTCTTTCTCTCTCTCTGTCTTTCTCTCTTTCTCTCTCTTTTTCTCTCTGTCTTTCTCTCTTTCTCTCTCTTTTCCTTCCTTCCTTCCTTTCTTTTTCCCAGATGGCAAAATCACATTTCTTGTCCACTCAAATAACGTCCAGAATAAGCCTTCCTGAGCCAGGGTGCTCCAAGCTGGCTGGCTGCCTCATTCCTTCGCGAGAAGAGTCCGGCTGATTCAGGGGGGCAGAAAATGACTCACCAGAATAAAAGCCACAAGCAGAAGTTGGCATCCCAGAAAAGGGTTCACTTTCTCATTCCGGGAGAGAAGCGCCTCCATTGACCCCGCTGAGAGAAAGAAGAAGAAGAAGAGGAACCTGCACGGCCTAGGCAAGATTTCTTCCTTCAGGCAGACACAGGCGAGTGACAGGCAGAGCTGGAGGCACTTCCGGGCAACCTAACACCCGGCTCACCCACGGTGGCTGCCACTAGAGCAGTGGTTCTCTTAGGGCAGGAGACCCCTGTGAAAGGGTCGTTCGACCCCCAAAGGGGTTGCGACCCACAGGTGGAGAACCGCTGATCTAGGAGATGGATTAATTTACCCTGTTTTCATATACAAGTTTACACAACTTTTCAAATTTTATGTTATTTCTATCCTGTCTTTTTACAAAGTTACAAAAATAGCTTAGGACTTGTTCGGAAATACCATGCAAGTCTAGTTACAAGAACTGAGCTGTAAAGAGAGTTTCACATACATTTTTAAACTCCCTATCTACTATTGCTTTTATATCATTTTTGGTTTATTTTGTTTTCACAGATATATTCATGGTTTTTTTGCTTTTCTTTGCAGAATGAAAATCAAGATAGATTTCTTAAAGTGTTTTAGTTTGCCAGTTCTTCCTTTTGTTTCTAGATTGTAAATTCCACACTACATTATGAAAAACAAACAAACACCCTTGATTTTTCTTCTCTTTAACTATGATCAATATAATCGACAAACTCCTCTAGGAAAATTAAGTAGGCGGCTTGTGAATGCAATTGTTTATTCTGAATAAACATTTCATTTTATCACTTACTAAAATATTGCTATAAAATTCCTTGTCTAAGATTATAAGATTTAATTTAAGAACATCTCTTCCTTCTTTCTTTTCATCCTATATTGATCAGGTACCTCACAACCCACTTGAGAAAT
>JANHFM010003465.1:68791-79094 GCA_032468115.1 Grayia smithii | reverse complement strand
GATCAGGTACCTCACAACCCACTTGAGAAATTTTCTGAGACTTACATATTCTCACAGGCAAAAAAAAAAAAAAAAAAAGATTTGAGGCAGAAATAGAATTTTTTTCTCTTGTTATTACATTAATCTCTTCGTTCAGATGTTTATAAATTCTATTTTATATTAATATTTTGGATTAATTCCGATTAAGCAGATACAGACAAAAATTCTCCAGCTTAATAAATGACATCTAAGCTGTTTCAGAACTGTCGTCACTTGAATCCTATGATCTGAGGCTATGCTATCTCAGATAGAACCCGGCCTAACAGTTTGAGAAAAAACTCCATTGCATCAAACTTATTTAGTGAATACACAGATGCACCCATGCACTCGTCTTGACTACTATTGTGAAGCCAATCACCTTCATAATGCTCCAGAGGGTTGTGGAGACTGCAGACATTCCCACTCCATGTCCCTGATTCAAGCAGAAACCTCCTGAGGAAAATGCTAACTATAGCAGGTAATAAACTAAGATCACCACCCAATCCCTCCCCATCATTTGAAGGGCAAGAAAGAAGCAACATACCAAGAGTAGAAAAAGGAGCTAAGGAACATTGCTCCTGAGCCTCTGATTAAAAGTCTGGATTCTATTAGAATTCAGGGAAGCAGCAGGAAATATTTCCTACAGTAATCCCTTTATTTCTAAGGATTAGGTACCCAATTGAGCTAGAAATATTGCAAAAGATTACTTGGCAGGCATGTAGCCATTTATGCTTTCTGGCTTCTGATTGTTTCTGCCTTTTTGCTGTATTTCTCTGTGCAGGATTAATGATGTTCCATAAGTAACATACCAATACAATCTTAACTTTTCATGTGTATAACAATATAACAGAATTAAAAGGGACCTTGGAGATCTTCTAGTACAATCTCCTGTTCAAGCAGGAAACCATATATCATTTGAGACAAATGGTTGCCCAATCTCTTCTTAAAAATCTCCAATGTTGGAGCACCCACAAGCTCTGTAGGCAAGTCGTTCCACTGATTAATTGTTCTAACTGTCAGAAAAGTAATCCTTAGTTCTAGGTTGGTTTCTCCTTAATTAGTTTCCATCAATTGCTTCTTGTCCTGCCTTCAGGTTCTTTGGAGAATAGATTGACTCCCTCTTCTTTGTGACAGCCCCTTAAATATTAGAATTCTGCTATCATGTAACCTCTAGCCTTTTTTTCATTAAACGAGACAATTGTTCTTCATATATTTTAGCCTCCAGATCCCTAATCATCTTTGCTGCTCTTCTCTGCATTCTTTCTAGAATCTCAACATCTTTTTTATGTCATGGTGACAAAAACTGGTGCAATATTCCAAATGTCTTACCAAAGCATTATAAAGTGGTATTAACACTTCACGTAGTCTTGATTCTATCCTTCTGTGAATGCAGCCTAGGATAGCATTGGCTTTTTTGGCAGCTGCTGCACACTGCTGGGTCATATTTAGGTGATGTCCATTAGGACTCAAGATCCCTTTGGCAGTTACTACTATTGAGCCAGGCACCACCTATTCTCTATCTGTGCATTTGGTTTTTCTTGCCTAAATGTAGAATCTTACATATTATGGTGTGATCTTCATCAAAGATCACACCATAATATGCCCAGATTTGCTCAGATACATACAAAGCTGATTGTTCAACTGCAGCCCAGTATTTGTTAAAAAAAATAACAAGAAGTATAAGCTGAATTGGTCATAATCAGGGCATTCTTGGATCTTGATTTTTTTTTCCTTTGAATTTTCTTTTTTGAGATTTTACAACTCTTGGGTTCTTGGTATTCTCTAAGGTTGTTTGTTTTCCAGCAGTGTTTCATTATCAGGCTAAGTAACATCATCAATGCATGGAAGACTGTTTGCCCATTGTTAAGATGCAGTAGTTTGTCCTCAAGTCTTGGTTGGGGGGGGGAGGTTTCTTCCTTGATGTTTCCTTGATTAGGATCTTAATTCATCTTTGATTGTTTATCAACAGCTGTTTTGGATTTATGTGAATATTGGTTGCTGGACAGGAGGTGCTCTGAGAAAAATGTCCTTAATTTTTTGTTGTATCTTTTAAAAAATTGGTGTGTAACTGGGATTTGTATCCCAGTTTGGTGTATGTTGAAGGCGGAATTATCAGAACGCCATACTCCTAGGAATTTGCTTTTAATTTGGCTTGGCTTAAAATGTCAGCAATTTCCCAAATTGATGAATGTTCATCATGCTTTTGATTCCCAACATGTGTCTTCTACCAGTCTGTCCTATAAAGTGGTTGTTACATTCTTTACATTAAAACCACCAAATCTAATCTATCTAATTCTACCCCATCATTCTGATATCATGAGAATACAGATCTGGAGTCTGAATTTCACTACTCAGATAACATTAACTAATATTATTTCAGTATTTTCTTATTCTTACTCTTTCTTACTCTGTAGCATCTATGTTTTGTTTTATGTTTTGTTGTTGTCAAACTAAGAGCATTCAACTCATGGTACAGAAGAAATGAAAATTAAGATCCTCATTGTCAATTCATTGCAAGAAGAAATTGTAACAGTATAAAAATTTGCAGCTCAGCCTGCTTAGAAAAATATTAATCCTTGGTGGTTACATCCTGACAGTGAAAGATTCCAGGTCCTTCTGTATCAATTGGGATCAAGTTGCATCCATCTTATCTAAGTACCAAAAGAAACTAGGATGTATGTAGCTGTAATGTGGATTACTTACAGGGCATAGGATGTTCTAGGCTGGGCAGAATAGATTGAAGAGTCTGATATGCAAATTAATAGGCAGTTAGGGGCAGAATACCCATGAATGGGATATTCTATTGTAAAGTATAATTTATAGTTCAGAATTTGTTTTAGAAGAGCATTTATAATTGTGAAAATAAAATAAATAGAATAAGAGCTAAATGAAATGTTACACTTGTTTTAAATATATTTGTAACCGTATGGAATATAGAATTTCTTACATAAGCTTGAATTTTAAAGCAGTTAGGAACAGGTCCTTACATGGTTAAGGATCTGGTTCCTTATGCATAAGAACATCTTTGTGATTGACATACTTCCACAGTTTTTTCCCCCTTTGGATTCATGCTCATTTGGTGCCCCTTGTGCTCTATCTTTACAATCTAATAGTGCGCATCTAATCTTACAACATAGTTTAGAAAGTCTTTATTGTAGGCAAAATTGCTTTGGTTGGCTCATTGAAGCAAAATATCTGCTAATAACAAAATAGATGTCTGAAGTACTTGCTTGTCAAAAGGATATAATTACCTTATGCGGTATAATTAACTTTAGATCTTTCTGATATGACTAGTTTCCATAATATATAAAATTATGTTCTTATTTTTCTAACTATATTAATATTCATGCAAACACAATCATCTTCCATTCAGCTGAATACAATAGAGACTGTTGTGTGATTTGTTCTTATAATCTAACAGCAACATTTCTGGTTAGAATAAATGATTAAATTTTAAGCAATACTAGCTGCATTATGACAATTTTGTCAAGACATATAAGCAAAGTGTTCTTTTAAAAAAAAAGAAAAAAAGAAAATGCCATGACTGAGCATAAATGCTCCTACATCATCTCTAAAGAAAGGCCTGCTCCTTAATCCTAAAATTGGGGAGAGAGTTGCTATAGCTCCATGGAAAGAAATATCAATTTGTACATGCAAATAGGTGCATCATTACATGACTATATTTCTGTTTTTAAAGAAGAGACTCATATGGGAGTTGCTTAAAAGGCAGGATCAATCTTCATCATCTAAACCAATTTCATTTGTCATTCTGATTTGTGTTTTTCTAGTTTCCTTCTTACATTTACAGTTTAGGTAGGATTTTTTCCCCACACATAAACACATTATAGATTTTATGCTGTGTTTATGTAATACATATATTCATACATTCATACATATGTGTGTGTATATATGTATATGTTTATATGTGTATGTATATGTATACACACACACACACACACACACACACACACTTACTTTTGTGGGTATGTGTCAAAGTTTATCTACCCTGCTTATTCAGAGTCCAACTTTTCTTTCCATAGGGTATCACATTCTATTTTGATGTTTGTTCTTGTAGGTTTAAGCCAGTGGTGTCAAACTCAAGGCTGGTGGACTGGATCCATCCCATGGGGTGCTTAGATCTGGCCCGTAGGGCTGACCTGGAAACAGTGAAGGACCAGCCCACGGTGCCTCTGCCAGTGAAAACGGCCCTTCAGAGCTCCATTTTTAATGGCAGAGGGTTTCAGGAGACCATCACTGAGCTGAAAATGGAGCTTGGGAGTCCATTTTTGCTGGCAAAATGCTCGGGCCACCACAGGTGCCCCAACATGAGTGACATAGAGCTGGCCATGCCCACCCTGGCCCACCAAGGTCAAACACAACCCTGATGCAGCTCTCAATGAAATTGAGTTTGACACTCCTGTTTTAAACACTTCCCTGCCTTTCAATATCTTTTATAAGACTTTCATTACAGCCCTAAAATGCTAGATCTGCTGCATATTTCTGCACTGCTGGTTCCTTTACTGTTGAAAATTTATTCTAAAAAGTAGAAGCTATCCATCATGCTTCACTGTACTTGTATATTTTATCATTTGTTTGGCTTTCGTTATACTTCACAATACCATTGCTTCAATGTGCTCCTTGACTATTAGAGTTATTAGAGCCTGCAGATCATTTTTAGCTGTCAGAATAGTGCTGTTTATAGATGTTTCTTCCTCCAGTTTTAAAACCATGTTCATCTTATTTCAATCCAGTCTCCCTCAAAATATATCCAGCATATGCTAAATAAATAAAGAATCAACAAATAATATTCAGCCTTCCATTACCCCTTTGCTGATCTGGAACCAGTCTGTTTCACCATGTTTTGTTCAGATTGTGGCCTCCTGTTTTGTGTATAGATTTCCTACGAGGACAAACAGATTTCCATTTCATCAAGGGAATTCTACAGCTTCGCATGGCTGACGCAATCCAAAGTCTTTCTACAGTCACATATTGACCTTTTTAAAGTATTCCTTTGCTTTCTCAATGTGTCAGCAACAATATCTCATGTTCCTCAGCCTTTTTGAAAACCAGGTTTGTTATCTGGTTTCTTTTTCCATGTATATTAGATGATTCTAATCAGTATTTTTGCTTGTATGTGAAATATTGAGAGACACTTTGCATAGTCTATTGTGTTTCCTTTCTTTGATATTGGTAAGTAGATTGATCTCTTCCTGTTGGATACTGTGTCATTCCCCAGATTTGTTGGCATAATTTGGTTAGAACCTTTACTGGTTGTTCAGAGAGAGGGGCAAACAGGAAAAGTGACAGGATGACTCAGCCAGCAACAATGATTCCCTCCTAGACTGCCTTTCGCGGTGGAGGAGTGTGAGTGGCGGTACTGGAAAGTGAGGAAACCTTTGAAGAAGGAATGCAGGTGGGCTATGAGTCATTGTTCCAGGCTGGATGGTTCAGCAGGAAGAGCCTTCTCCATGATGGCTGTCAGGAGTGAGTCACCCTGTCACTGTTCCTGTTTTCCCTCTCCTCACCCAGAAACTGTCAGGGTCTAGCGGAGCACACTGAAGGAGAGGTCCTTCTCTCCAAGTCCAGATGCAACTGGCAGCTTGTCAGCTCAAAAGTGGATAAAAGTTACCAAGCTTGGAATGGTGTGTGTGTGTGTGTGTGTGTGTTTGTGTAAGCAATGACTCCCATTTAGCCTGCTTTTCCCATGAAAGTGAGGACAGGAAATCTTCAAAGAAGGAGTGTGGGCTGGTGGGAACTTTCACCTCTTTTAAGCTGGGCCAGCTTTGGAAACCAGTGTGGAAGGCCCAGGCTCATGGTGTATTGTCCCCGTGGTGAGTTGGCCAGGGCAAGGTGTCCCATAGGTGAGGTGGAAGGGGCAAAGTGGAAGGGATGAAGTTGTGACGGCAATGTGGCAGCAGTGAGGTGGCATTGGCAAGTTGTCATAGACCCTTCTTGACGCCTCTATATTTTTTGTTTTGACTTCTCTTTTTGGCATTTCCCACCATCTGTACTGATGTCCAGTTTGGTTTCTTCTGTTTCTTGGTCTTTTTGGATTCATCCTTAACAACTTTTTACATTTCATTCTGTAGTTTTTATGATTCCCTATTAATGAAGTTCAGTATGGGAATGTATGCTGTTTCCGCACATATAGGCTTTGGATTGAGTAGAAATAAAGGAAAATGTGGAATAGAAAGAATTAATTGCATAACAGGAAAACAAAGTGAGTTTAATTGGGCTGGAATGTCAAGAAACTGGATGCTTTGAAGAAACTTCAATTAAAACAAGATAAGAGTCTATATTTAACATTCACTTTATGGAATTTTGAATCCTAAAATTTAAACCAGCTCTATTTACTTACCAGTCAGTTATGAGAGAAATGCTAACAATTGCTACAGTGTTGAGAACTGGAGATTCCTAATCTAATTAAAATATTGACATAATGTGTTTATGGTCAAACACAAACACATGTATTTCTTTATTGGATTTGGAGGTCACCTTATATCTCTAACACAAATCTTAATATTGGAGAAACGTATCGATATTTTGTAATGATAATATTTTGTAATGATAATATTTTGTTATAAACTGTTTTAAAAATGATTTTTGTATTTTCAAAGTTTTCATGATTATTCTTACCCTCATAGTAAAAAAACCAACATAATGTTACGCATGTCTATTTAAAAATAAGCCCTACTAAGCTGAGTAGATATTTTTTCCAACAAACTACATAGGGTTGCAAATATAATGCTCTACCAAGAAACATAAATGATAGGTGACAGATATGCTCTCTCTATTCCCCTTAAATAATAAAGCTATCCTAATTGAGTTTCTTTACTATCTGTTTCATTATTTTCTATTTCTAGTATTGTGAAGGCAAATGACAACTTGTTTCACAGTTTTAAGCATGTCCTAATAGGGATGTTAGTGGGCAAGAATTGATTTCTTAACAGGCAATAATGTGGCAATAATCTTAAAGATGCTTCAAGATCTTAGGTCCTGAATGTCACAGGGAGTGTCAGGATCCTACTTCACTCCATCTCCAGGAAATAAATACTCCCAACACCAGGTTAAAGAGTAATAAGCTTTTACTGAAGACAGATAGTGTAAGCAGTAGAGGTAATTCCAAATCTGGTTACAAGGCGCGAAGAGCATATATTAAAAGCATCCATTTCCCCCTCCCATCGTCCCCCCCTTGGGCTTTAGTCCAATCCCCAATTGTTCCAGGTATCATGTGTACTTCCCCGGGCTGCAGGTCATCATATCGGAATGTGGTGGCCGTTGGTTCATCTTCCCGGGTTTCGTTTCTTCACATCTCTCTCCTGTGCAGCTTCCCCTTATCCCTCCCCCCTTCCCTCCCCATTGCTATGGCAGCCGAACAAGCTGGGAAAGCGAAAGTGGAGGCTGACAGTGGCATTTCCCAAACAACTTGCATTCTAGCACCTCCAGGCTCACCGGACTGTTTCTCGTTGGATAAAAACTGCAGGGGGAAAAACTACATAGCTTTCTATTACACACCTTTGTATATCCTTGTTTCTATTACCCGAGTTCAAGTTAAACTCTTAAAGTTTGGTTGCAGCACAAACCCAAGGGAGACAGACAGCCTCCTGCCTCGACTCATTTTCATTATAGCTTAGCTCTGCAGGACGGAAGAAATGGTGGGAAGAAATCCTCCTTCAAGGATCCCCAATAATCCACCATCTGGATTCTCCTACCAGGTAAAGCAACCTGCCCGAAAAATCCCCAGAAGAAAAGGCACAGCTATATGACCTCTAGGCTCCCTGATAGCCTGATTGTAAGGAAAAGATGGTGGCTTGTCCAAGCAAAGCAAAGGCTCAGTTTTCTTAAAACACACCAAATGTTGGATTCTTAAGGCACTTCTTGGGAGGAGGAGGAGTTGTTTCAAATGCTAACAGACTTGCAGGCTGTCATGTGCTTTGGCCGTCTCCAATTTAATATTCTGCAAGTACTGCAAAAAAGGATGGCTGCTAATTGAAGGAGAATTACTTCCCCTCACCAGTGGTGGGTTGCTCCTGGTTCGGCCCGGTTTGCACGATCCGGTAGCGGTGACGGTGTGACATCACCGAACCAGTTCTCTGCGGCTGGGAGCTGGGCCCATTCACGCACCCGTACTTATGTTTCGCTGTTCTGTGCACGTGCAAAGTGTGTGTTTCAAGTTTTTTTCCGAGACTAGTTAGTGTGCATGCAGAGTGTGCATTTGGCATGCATGCAAGGAAAGCGAGCATGCGTGCACCGATCATGCGCAAAGTGCGTGCATGAAGAGAACCGGTAGTAGAGGTAAGTAGAACCCACCCCTGCCCCATACCCAGTCCACTCTAATGTAAATCCAGAAATGTGGGGTACTTCGCAGGACATGACCCCTCCCTTCCCCCTTTCTGACTACTGAGGAGATGCCAAGAAAAGCACCCAATGCAACAGGCCAGCCATTAAAAGGCTCCTTCTCAAGGAGAAGAGAGTAAAAGCCCAGTCAAAGGACAAAGTTTGGCTTAATCCAGATGTGCAAAGATTACAAAACCTACTCTTTACTTTACAGTGAAGTCTCCCAATTTAATATACTTCAATCTGGGATCTATTTGGACAGTCATCATCATGTAAATAAATGTACTTCTACCAGAAACCAAATGTAATCACTACAATGTCCCTCTGCGGTGTTGATTACTCCAAAGTACAAAATTTACTAAATTCCCAAAGAACACTTGTGTGGCTGGAAGTATGGGCTGGGAACAGAAAACCCTGAAGTTTAATATCTATTTTGATTTTATTGTGCAGAAAGGAGCATTTCAGAAAATTACAAGTATTTTGAACCACCTTTTATTATTTCTGAAAATACTGTCCCTGCTGTAAATATTGCCCCGAATAAGGCACTAAATCATAATATACAAGGATTCATAGATACAGTCAAACCATTTGGGAATGAAAAAGTGGAAAATGGAGCATAAAAAAGAGAAACGAGAGAGAGAGAGGCCTTTTATCCTGCTTTCATAAAGAATCCCCTCTTCCGTGTCCAGAGGTGGCCTCCTGCAGCCCGTCTGGTGGGATGACGTGGCTTCCTCCGGACTGAACAGGATCCACGCAGAAGCAGCTCCTCTCAGACACTGGACATTATTCCTTATCATGACGCATGAAAATGACCCATCCCCTAAAACTTTGCAACTCATCAGACAAGACAGGAACATTAAAGAAAACAAAAACCTAAGTGCAGGCACATTGTGAAAGTCTCTGTCTGGATTTTTTTTCTCCAGTTCTGGAATGTTTTACAAAAATGGGACATTCATCTTAGAAGGAAAACATGGAGAGAAAGTTTCCCTCCACCTCTTGGAGGCTCAAAGATTTCAAGGAAACTGAAAACTTTGGGAAATTTAATACTCAAAACATGGCAGCACCATTGCCCGCCTCCTGCAAAAACGGTGGACTCGGGCTTGGAAAGGCATTATGGATATCCAGAGAACTAACAAATTTCTCTTAAATACAAACTTTTTAAAAAATATTGTAATTTTAAAAATGTAGTGCATTTAAGACCTTCATCCAGCTGCTACCAGATCCAGTAATTAAAAAAAAAGGTAAGGAAAACAATTCTTAATCTAGTTTAATAATTTTGGAACAAATTATAAGTTAAGATGTTCATAACTTTGAGAGTAAATTATATACACAAATATAAAAAAGGGTTCCTTTATGAGACAATAACTGTATTTTCTATCTTAAAAAAGTATCTGAAGAAACTTTTCTTGCTATGTCTTCAGCATGTTCTTTTCAGATAAGATACTCCACCATTTCTGCATCTTTGAGGTCCTGCCCCAAATTCTGAGGTGGGTTTTTCCTTTCTAGGGTGCTGGAATGGAAAATGGAGCCATCTGCAGATAAGAGAAGAAGAAGGCAAAGTGTCACCGTGATTAAATGTAAAAAGGATGGTGAGAAAAGAACTCTTGAAATCAACAGGCAAAACATTTGTCATTTAACCCTTTTAAAAGGAACGCCAATTGTTGGGAAGAGATGGTCAAGATAGGTGTGGCTTTACTTGGACACCGTTAGTATGAGGTTCAATCAGAATAGAGAGCTGGAAGGGACCTTGGAGGTCTTCTAGACCAACCCCCTGCTCAAACAGGTGACCCTATATCATTTCAGATAGGTGGCTGTCCAGTCTCTTCTTTAAAACCTCCAGTGATGGAGTGCCCACAATTTCTGAAGGCCAACTGTTCCACTGGTTAATTGTCCTCCCTGTTAGGAAGTTTCTCCTTAATTCCAGGTTGCTTCTCTCCTTGATTAGTTT
>JANHFM010003465.1:10890-22203 GCA_032468115.1 Grayia smithii | reverse complement strand
TCCCTCTTATGGCCATTTGAGAAACCTCAGCCTATTACATCTCAGCACACTCTTAAAGATACATCAACATAGTATCACTATGGCTTGTATATATTGCCTAACCAACCAGTTAGGTTAACTCACATTCCTAACAACACCAAGCTATGTTTCTTGGCAGTGCCAAGAAGATTCCACAACCAATTGGAACCTGAGGGCAAAGATAAACCCCCAAGTGGCCTCAAGAACTCTCACAGAGTGCTAATGAACCAGATGAGTGGAAAGAAATACAATCATTTCCCCTCTTCCCCACTATCCAGTCAGAACTTATCTTTCCATCCCCTACTACCCAGTCTCCTCCATCCCTTCCCCCCATCACAACTGATGAAGCTTATTGGATGAGAAACAAAACATTTTGTTCTTCTTCAAGGAGAAAAACCCAGACCAGTTGCCTTTTGAAAAGCACTTTTAAGACATTTTTTGGATAGTTTTTTTTCCTTTTGCTCACTTTAATTCTTATTCTGTGGAAACTAGGACATATCCATACAATATAACATCATCCTTGGGTAAACAAACCCATAGACAAAAATTGTTCCTACTGAGCATATAACCCCTATGCATTTTCATAGAAAATGGCATGCTATGAGAAAGCTACAAGCAAGCTGAAAACTTTCCTTTCCAAAGTTGGAAGAAGAGGATATGCTGTATTAAAGATCAAACATTTTGTTTATTTTTTAAATGTTTAAACAAAAATGACCTGCCTTGAAGTTGGTTAGAAGCACAGATTGATCCTACCACCACTCTATAAATGCTTCACATAAATGTCACTGTTCATAAAGTCAATCTACACATATGGAAAATCAGTTTATCAACAGCTGTCCTGAGGCTACTTGAGGGTAATCACTATCAGCCTTGTAGTAAAACAGCAAAGGCATACTTTGGAGACATAAAAGTTAATAGGTCTGTAAGAAATTTGCATACCATATAAACATTTCAATATTTTAGAAAATGTATAAATACAGTAAGTGCATTTTGTGTTTTTTAATAGTATTTCTCAGTTAAATAATCATCTAAATGGAAAAAAATGACGTGTTAAGTGAAAGTTATCCTAGAATTACTTTCTCTCATATACTGGTTTGCAGTTGGTGAGGAAGGATCACTGTAAGGAAACATTCAATTTACTCTAGAATAAAATCACACAATCACATGGTTGGCAGGGATCTTGGAGGTTTTCTAATCCAACACCCTGCCCAAGGCAGGATATCTTATTTCATCCTGGACAAATACCTGTTCAATCTTTTTTTGAAAATTTTCAGTGATGGAACCCAAGCTGTTCCATTTGTTAATTGTTCTCACTGTCAGGAAAATCTTAGTTCCAATTTGGATCTGCCTTTAACACATTTCCATCCATTGCTTCTTGTCCTGCCCTCAGGTGTTTTGGAGAATAAATCAACTACCTGTTCTATGTGACAGCCCAAGTACTGAAAGACAGCTCTTATGGCACCTCAAATCATTTTCTTCATTAGGCTAGACATACCTAGTTCCCTTAAACACATTTAGTTTAATCTCCAGACCCCTTATGATTTTTGTTGCTCTTTTCTGTACTCTTTCTAGAGTCTCAACATCTTTTCTGTATCATGGTGACCAGAACTGGATGCCGTATTCCACATGTGATCTCACTAGTGCAGTATAGAGCAGTACTATCACTCATGATCTTGGTGCCATTCTTCTTGATGCAGTTTAGGATTGTGTTGGCTTTTTTGGATGCTACAGCACACTGATGGCTTATACTTAAATGATGGTCCACTAGGAAAGGGGTCAGCAATCTGTGGCTTTGGAGCCGCATATGGCTCTTTCACCCCTCTGCTGCAGCTCTGTGTCAGTCAAAATATACATCACAATTGCCAATGGGCGACACCCGCTGGCCCGGGATTTATTGAGCTTTTCAACCTCTGGTAGGCCAACCATGGATAAATCCAAGAACAGAAAAGTTTCAGAAGAAAACAGAACATTTAATTCAACTACATATGTTAGTTTTGGGGATGCTCAAGAACTAGTCAGACATGGGAAGGGATTTGTAGCTTCCGGTGTTTTCTTTTCTGTGGGAAACGGGTCCAAATGGCTCTTTGTGTTTAAGGTTGCAGACCCCTGCACTAGGACATCTAGATCCCTCTCACAGTTACTACTGTTGAACCAGTGCTACCTCATCTATACTTGTGCATTTGGTTTTTCTTACCTAAGTGTAGGACCTTATTTTTCTCACCACTGAACTTCATCTTGTTGGATAGGGTTCATTGCTCAGTTAACCGCAGCTTATTCTCCTGAGCTATTCAGATATTCCTCCAATGCATGGAACGACTACATTGCTACATTTCTTGTTCTCTTCTTCTTGTCTACAATGACAACATTGGCAAGGTTGCTACAACAAACATAGCAACATAGTCATTCCATATGTTGCAGAAATATCTGAAAAGCTCAAGAGAATTTTCAATCAACACAACATACACGCACACTTTAAACACAAGAATGCACTAAGGCAAAAGCTTGTCCAAACCAAGGATAAAACACTCAGACAAAAACTGAGCAATGCGATATATGTAACGCAATGCTGTGAGATGTGAAGATCTGTACATTGGTGAAATGAAACAACCACTTGACAAGCACATGGCACAAAATAGGTAATCAAACTCATCAGGATAAGATTCAGCTGTTCATCTGCCCTTGAAAGACAAAGCTCACTCTTTTGAAGACAGCAAAGTCCCCATTTTGGATCATTGGTTTGAAAGAGGTGTAAAAGAGGCCATTTATTTTAACATTGAGCAGCCCTCTGTCAACAGAGGGGGAGGGATAAGACACCACCTATCTCCAGTCTACAAACTGAAGTTCTTGCAGCAGTACCAAGAAGGTTCCACAACCAACTGCACCAGAGAGAGCTGTAAATCATATGGTGCCCACAACTTTGAAAAGCAGCTTTTTATGGGACTTCTGGGAAGCAATAGCAAACTGAAGACAGCTCTGCTGAGAGTGGAGCAGACAACTATGGTGAAACAAGGAGATAGTGAATCGATTTGCTTCTTAGACTTCCTCTCTGGATAAAGAGAGGACTTGGAATCATATACAAGCATTCCATATAGCAGCTCTCCACAAGGAGATTGTAAAGCAGTGGTCTCTGATAGATTTAAAGCTCTAGGAGCCAAAGGGTTGCTGTCTTTGCCAAAGTCACAGTTGTCACTTTTCCACAGTCACAATCAATCATTAGGTTTGCATAGTTCCTGTCTTAATCATTTTTGCAAATTGCTTCAAATTCTGAAGAATCTGAATAGAAGAGATTATAAGAAATCTTGTGGGAAAACGCTGTTGATTAGTAAAAAAACATGTTAAGATGGAACTTTGAACATTGGATACTAGAGGGAACAAGACAGAATTAAAGATTATAATTAAAGGAAAAGAGTCCCACTAATACAAAATGGAGCAGAGTACTCTATCTTTGAAGAATTCAAGGATTCACTCAGCAATTACTCTTAAGATTGTCTGCTGTCATAAAAATGAATTTTAAAAGAGTTCTGTTGGACAAGACTGAGATTGATGCTGATTCAAATGTAGATTTAAAAATGAGAGTTATAATAATGATATGAAAAAAGGTCTAAAATACATTAGATTTACAAATAAAACTGGCTGTCTTAATAATTAAAAGGGATATACAAATAAAAATCATTATTATGGTTTTCCAAAAAAGAAGTGTTAGAAGTTTTGAAGTTTTCTGTAACTCCCAATTACAGCATGCAGTTTGCACATGAGTTGAGATCTCTAAACATTTTTGATCCCTGATTATATATGACTGCTCATTAAACTAGGTTTTATTCTCACTCACTAATACCAGATATGAGCAAAAACTGTTTTCTTGGACAGCCTGGTGATAAATCATATTTGCTGTAATGATTTGAAAAGGAAAATATGACCACTGAACAAATAGAGAAGGACAAATAATTCTGAGTGGTGAAAAATGGTATAATCAAAATTGCGATAGGAGTATAAAGTTGCTTCTGAGCTAAGAAGTAAGTTTTAATATCGTTGCAGACTGTTTGATGGCTGGTGGTTGGATCATCACTTAGTTTTGGTTAAATATCTTACTTGGGATGTCAATTTGCTAATAATATTAATAAACAAAAAATTAATAATCCCAAATATTCATGTGATGAATATTAATTGAAATTAATATCTTTGATGTCTATGATGTCAATTTGCTAATAATATTAATAAAACAAAAAGTTAATAATCCCAAATATTCACATGATAAATATTAATTGAAATTAATTGTTAGAAGTATGGTTATAAATTAACCATCAACATTGCTGTTGAACATTTATTTTGGCCAAGTTATGTCTGCATATAGGATTAATGTATGAGATCTGCATGGGAAGGAATAAAACAGGTGTTTTGGAACTGAAAGAAATAGAAGCAGTGTCTAGGCACCCTTTGGATGCAAATACACAAGAGCAGCCTACGCGTATACTGTAGTGCTCTCTTTCTCAACAATGCCAGACATACAGTATGTAAAATTGGTTCTGGAACTTTTCATAGCAGCATTCATTGAACAATATTGGCAATATACACATTTCTGGATTCACCGTTCTTATAACTTTTTTATCTTGTGCTATTCATTTATTCTTGAATATATATTTAGAATAAGAATTAGTTTCAAACTATTTAGATTAGGGGTGTCAAACTGAAGGCCTGGGGTTGGATCTGGCCCATGAGGTGCTTAGATGTGGCCTGTGGGGCCGCCCTGGAAACAGCAAAGGACCGGCCCATGGTGCCTCTGCCAACAGAGCTCAGGAGGGCTGCAGGCGTCCCTCCTGAGCTCCATTTTTGCTGGCAGAGGGTTGCAGGAAGCTGTTGCAGCCGAAAATGGAGTTTCAGAGCACATTTTCATGGGCAGAGTGCTCGGGCCACCACAGGCATTCCAACCTGAGTGATTTTGAACTGGCCACACCCTCCCCAGCCCCCTGAGGTCAAACAGAACCCTGATGTGGTCGTCAAAGAAATCGGGTTTGAGACCCCTGATATAGATGAACAGTAAGTAGACACTTACACTAATGTTACTATTTTATTGATTTTCTTCATGGTGATGCTTCATATCACCATTTTGATTTCTTCTGTGAAGCAAAAAAAATTGTTGAATTTTAATAGTACACAATAATAATACATATATGTGATTTCATAGTAAATCTGACTGTAATCAACGGGACTTTGCCTGGGTAAGAGGACACAGCATAGATCAATGTTGTGTTGTATGAGAATTTAAAGAAACCATGGTGATGAATGCTTTAGTATCAAGATATTATAAATGTAAGAAATTGTAAGTTGAAGAAGCAAGCTTCTTGTGTATCACAAAAAGTGATTCCTCATTATAATATTTGGAAAGCATGTCCTTGTTAAGGATCTATTTATTGTAAATAATAGAAATCTGTGCAGTACACATGTAAATACTTAAACTTTATATGGAATCAGAAAGGAACCTATAGATTTTTATAAGATTGTGCAGTTTATATTAGTATTATTGAAAAATATGCATGAGGAGTATGTTTAATATTTACATCCTTCTCAGAACATTTAGTTTAGATTAGTTCAGAGTTTTCCAAGAACTGCAATCTGCCAGGACAAATTTTTGAAGTAATAAATCTGGCCCTGTTACACTTAGGTATATTACTAGTGTATACATTTCTTAAATCATTGTTTCCTAATGTATTGTAAGATTTGGGATAGTTTGGCAATGTCATTTTCTCATGGAAGAAGAAGTATGCAAAATATTCAGGTTATTAGACTCTGCAAATTATATAAAATCCTTGTCAGAATTGAAGACTATTTATTCTAAAGGAGTACCAATGTTTTTCAGTGCAGTTATGCTGTACTAAGGTAGTTAATCATTGAGATCACATACAGTGGTTACTTTATATGCCAGTCTAATTGGTAGAGTGGTGATATGAGCACATGTCATTCCAACAATATGCCCAGGAAGATATGAAATTTGATTCTGATGCCAAATGGAAATGTTGGAGCAGCAAAAATACATCTAAATATGAAAGCTGGTAGGAAGGTGATTGTTTTATTTTATTTAATTCCCACTGGTTAAATTGCAGCATAACATAGCTCTTTAGTCCATCATCATAATTTGAAAAACAAATTAAATTCAAAAGAGGAACAAATACAACAAGAGTAATTTATACAGATTTGCTAGCACATTATATTGTCTTTAAAATTTCATATACTGTGATGCATATAATGTAGTTTTGAGCTAGAGATTTTATTAACTTACACTAAAATATTTAGAAATTAGGTCCCTGCAGCATGAAGCATTTCTTCCTATTAATAGAACTATGGTTCTTCTGTATTAATTACAGACTTACTTGTTGAGATAGGCAGCTATAGAAATCAATGAAATAAATTTAAAAGAACTAAAAATAATTTTTATTATTACCATGATCTGATGCAACTTGTATAAATGGAACCTTTAGCTAATGACAAAGAACTCTGTGATTGAATATTTATATAATTTGGAAGAAAAAGCATGTAGAAATAGAGATTAAATATTCTTACCTTCCACCAATAATAGAAGAGACTTTTGATAATAAATACAATGATCCATTGGTGGGTTCCACTTACCTTTGCTACCGGTTTGGAACTGTGAGTGCATGCGCTTCACTCGCGCACGGCACTTCTGTGCATGCGGAGAAGGTTCTGTGCATGCGCAGATCGTTGGTGATGACGTCCGGGTGGATGGGCGGAACCTTCCGCTGCCACTACTGGTTTGCCCACATCAGGGCAAACCGGTAGAAGCCCACCACTGCAATGATCATGTAAGAATCTCTATCAATCTCAAGACTAAATATGCCAAATTTGTAGCACAAGGTTTGCAAAAATCCTACAGTATTTATTTAGGATCTGCCTGACTCTCAAATGACCCTGACTGCTCATAATATAACAAAACCAAACTAATTAAACAATATCATACAAGATAAATAAATAGGATTGAAATTCAGCTATCAACACAAAACATAGGCCACAAAGGACTTCATTCAAAAAAGAAACAAAAGGAAAAGGCTAGCATATAGCGTAGTTTAATATTTGGCTAAATGAATGGTGTAAAAGGGAAGGCTTTGATTATATTAGTCATGATGTCTGCAGCTGGTCCAATGAAAAACTGTACAAAAGAGATGGTTTGTATCCATCAAAGAAAGGGACTGAGTTACTTGGCATTAAATTCACAGGTTTTCTAGATAAACATTTAAACTGAACAGCGGGGACAGAGAATTAATTAATACAGAACATTTCTGTCCCCAGCAATCTAAAATTAATAGGATTATCAATGCATTAACATAGATGTTAAGGTGGGTAAGAATATCAACCTTGCTGTCAAGCAAAAGCAAGCATTTAATAGTGATAGTCATACCATGTGCACTAATCAAACAGGTGGTAAGGCAGCAGGGTTATGTAGAAAGTAAACACAGGGTCAGTCAAAATGAACTCAAATGTCAATACACCCATGCACAGAGTATGAGGAATAAGTATATGTGGTACCTTGCTTAAGTAGTAACTGTGAGAGGGATCTTGGGGTCCTAGTGGACAATCACTTAAATATGAGCCAGCCATGTGCTGCAGCTGCCAAAAAAGCCAACACAATTCTAGGCTGCATATACAGAGGGATAGAATCAATATCACATGAAGTGTTAATACCACTTTATAAGGCCTTGGTAAGGCCACACTTGGAATACTGCATCCAGTTTTGGTCGCCACAATGTAAAAAGGATGTTGAGACTCTAGAAAGAGTGCAGAGAAGAGCAATAAAGATGATTAGGGGACTCAAGGGTAAAACATATAAAGAATGGTTGCTGGAACTGGATACGTCTAGTCTGATGAAAAGAAGGACTAGGGGTGACATGATAGCAGTTTTCCAATATCTCAGGGGCTGCCACAGAGAAGAGGGAGTCAAACTATTCTCCAAAGCACCTGATGGATAAGAAGCAATGGGTGGAAACTAATAAAGGAGACAAGCAAG
Source organism: Grayia smithii (assembly GCA_032468115.1). NCBI lineage: Eukaryota > Metazoa > Chordata > Lepidosauria > Squamata > Grayiidae > Grayia > Grayia smithii. The sequence goes on along the minus strand of JANHFM010003465.1, from coordinate 14,171 downwards.
TTAGAACTAAGGAGAAATCTCCTGACAGTGAGAACAATTAACCAGTGGAACGGCTTGCTTACAGAAGTTGTAAATGCTCCAACATTGGAAGTTTTTAAAGAAGAGATTAGATTAGATAACCATTTGTCTGAAGTGGTACAGGGTTTTCTGCCTAAACAGGGGATTGGATTAGAAGACCTCCAAGGTCCCTTCCAACTCTGTTATTCTAAATATTTCAGAATTGGTGGTAGAACTCAATTCAGCCAGAAAACTTCACTTTTGAAACAGAGCTTAGATTTGGAAAAGAAACACATATTCCTGTTCCCCTGGGTCTGGAAAGCTGAAAAAAGCCACTTCATTATTATTTAAAGCACTATAGCAAAGTATAGTCAGAAATGAAACCATGGATTTATTTGATTCATTGGATGCATTTGGAAGTCTTACTAAAGACAAACACAGATGGGAAATAGAAGCCTTCAGCCTTAATTCTGCATCACTGTAGCTTTATGGCAAGCTTTCAATTCATTGGAGTCTGAAATGGAAACAAAATTGCTAGATACTGTAAGAGCTAAAAAAAGAATAAAAGGAGGGAGAAATTGTCAGAGTACCTATAAAAGCATACAGCTTGTCTTCCCTAAGAAAGTTATATTTCAGAACAATTTGAGAAGATCAAAATCATCAATGAAGTGATCAAATGATTTGTCCTTCTTTGAAGATGGTAGCATAATTTGCTTTCTCTGAATCTCAGGACTCCATTTTCTTATCCTTTCCAAGTGATTGTATTCCTATTTGGGAGATACACATGTTAATGCTTTTGATGTACCCAGCTCCCAAGCCATGTTTATGAGAACAAGTTAGGATCAGAGTGTGTGATTATTCATACTAGAAATCAAACACCAATGCTATTGTATGCAACTCTGGAGAGTTGTTTGTCTAATTTTTTTTTATTACATGAAAATTACTTTCCCCTTTCTTCACCCGAAAAAGAGCAGAAACAGAGAAAGGATGAAATACTGTGCATTGTGAAAAACCTTCCATGTACCTATCTAAGCCCTGATCTTGGGTGGAAAACATTATAGATGAAGAATAATGGTTAACTGCAGATGGCTACTTTTCTTGGACTGGTATTGTCAAGCATCCCTTAAATCCATGCTTAGTAACATAAAAGATAAAAATTGAGTTAAGAACTTATTATTATATGCCAGTACCAACTCAGAGTCCAGAGATGGCCAAATTTTTGGTCACTACAGTGGTTATTTAATACATTTGGTAACTTGTTAACCATGTTGGGGGCTTAGACTACAGTTCTTGTATGGTTTTATGTCTCAAAATGCAGGAAACTATAGAGGCAATTCTCAGAGGCAGAGATCACAGGAAGGTGATCAGTAAATGTAATCTTGTGTAAATGTATATGAGGAAAGAGGGGAAGAGAGAGGGAGGTAGCTTAATGGGCAGAGAAAGAAACATAAGAAGAAGGTGCCCTAAGTGATGAGATGGTTAAAGATGGTGACAGGAGATTTGTACATCCAGACTTGCAAGGTTATTTTAATGTAGCCATACAATAAAGTAGAATTAGCTCATCTACAGTGTAGTTGGAATTCCTGCATGGTTTTTCTAGGGGGTTTGTCAGTTTGAGGATCGCATGCATTCCAAGGACCATGTTTGCCCACCCCTGCCAAAGGCACCAAAATCCTCTTGAAATTAATGCAATTTTATTTGAGAAACTGGATGAAACTGATTTCATCCAGTAGGACCTCAGATTTCACTGTCCCTACTGAGCAGAAGGTCTCAATCATATGTCATTAGTCTACATGCCTACTGACCTGCAAAAGAGAGCAAAAAAGTAATAAGGTAAAAAGTTGTACAAGTGATAAGTGGGGTATTATTCTTGACCTTAACAGATATCTAAATATAAGTCCTGATTTTGATCACATGAAAGAGAGAGAGAGAGAGGCAGGAGAGAGAGAGAGAGAGAGAGAGAGAGAAATATATACTTTGATTTAACTGAAAAGAATGTTGAGACTGCTGATTTCTCTTTAGAGGGGAACTTGCTGCAAATGGTATATCATACAGTTTATTTCATCTAAAGTAATAATGCCCATTTGTGATTCATTGATGAGTCATTACCAGATGGTTAGTTGGGATAAAGAATTCCTAGACCTTTGGGATATCAAAATATTATCAGCAAGGATGTTTCAGTAGAAATGCTTTCACATTAAGATGGCACTGATTCCTGCTTGGCCACATGGTAAATATTAAAAGACTTGGAATTCCAATGATTGAGAAAGTACAGATCATTAGTCATCTGCTTATGAGTTTGCTGATCAATTGAAATGGGTTTGAAATCCTTCAGAAGCAGCATCCCAAAGGTCTTGGTGTCAAAGCCTAGATTTCTTTCAAGCAAATACAAGAAATCTCAAATTCTGCAATCTGTAACTCAATGGAACTATAGTTAACAATATAATGTTTTATTTATTTAATTTATACACTGCCCCACTCTAAACAATTGGGGAAAGTTTTATTTAGAATAATTGAAAACCACACAAAAATGGGTTAGTTTTGCAAAATAAAAGAGAAGGGAAAATTACTAAAGGCCATTTGACTACAGAATTATGGAGAATTGAATGTTGGATGGATTAAAGGCTTAATAACTTTATAGACGGAGGGTTCAGAAAAAAAGGAAAAAACTCTTCTTTTACTTTTATGTTCCTTTCTTATTACTTGAAAAGTAGTGACATTTATAGAAATGACAAAAAAAACCCCAAAAAACAAAAATTCAAGTGGGCTTGGTGAGGGTGCTGATTTTTTTTTTTCCTCCAAAAGCCCTGAAGATTTTCTCATACTTTTTTAGGTCACCATGTGCTTATGGTAGTGTATTAAAAAAATTAACGGGGGATTGGAATGGAGTTATAGATACAATTATGGACAAACGAGCATCACCTAAGATAGCACACAGAAGAGCACAATTGCCGAAATCCTTTTTTGATTTGATGGATGATATGGAACTTAAGGATGTATGGAGAGACCGACATCCAGAAGAAAAAGATTATACCTTCTTTTCTGATAGACATCAATCTTTTTCTAGGATTGATTTTATATTAATATCAAGGGATCTTTTTTGCAGGGTGAAGAATATTAAAATAAGTCCGAGATCTATTACAGATCATAGCCCTGTTTGGATGGAATTGGAAAAGAAGAATGGAGAGAGACGGTCCTGGCGAATGAATGAGAACTTATTTAAGTACCAAAATAACATACAAGCCTGTAAAGATCAAATGAAAATGTATTTTACAATGAATATG
>JANHFM010003465.1:0-10790 GCA_032468115.1 Grayia smithii | reverse complement strand
ATTTATTTATTTATTTATTTATTTTATCATATTTATATGCCGCCCATCTCCCGGAGGACTCTGGGCGGCTCACAATAGGCCAATAGATAGTGTCTCTTCGGCTTCATGTAGACAGCTGATGCTAAAAGGAGTGTGATTTATATAATATTCTGAGTTTGGTGCAGCTGAGATTCCTGGTCTCTCGTATATATATGATGCTGGGATTATGAATGGTACAAAAAGCAAAATAAAAGATATGTCTTTTTCTTGTTATCTGGAATTTGGTCAGTGGAGAGAAGGGTTCAATTGAGACAATAGATTGACACTGTAGTGACAGTGCAGCAAAATCAAGAGATGCTATCTTTGAAAAATGGCGGACTAGGGTAATTAACAGTAGCTCAATTCATTCATCAGATCTGATGAATACCAAATAATGAAGCCATCCTACACTGCAGTTGATTGATTTGCCCTCCACACTATGCCATAAACTATATTTTGGAAACCACAATGAACGTTTTGCATAGCATGGTAAACCAAAATCAAACAAACCACCTTATGGCTTAGTGCTAAGCTTGGACCACATCACTGAGTTTATATTCAGCCCTGGAACAAAACAGGCAATACTAAAAATAAGATCTGGGAAGGAAAAGATGCTGGAAGCCAAACCTTTGTGTCCCTGGATGAGAGGCTACTTGGAAATCCCACACAGCTTAGAAACTCTCTGCAATCAGAGGGGCTGCATAGCTGTCCCCCCCCCCACACCCCCACTCACACACATACACATTTATGTAAGTGCTCTTTCTTGCTGATTTGTCATTATGAATTAAAGTGCTCAAGTGTTCCCCAACAGTTAGGCACTGCTTCTCCCTCTGATTTTTTTCAAGGAAGGTGAAAGGAAGGTAAAATTCTTTGCCTCTGCCCACTCTTATCTCCTCAGCACAGCCCAAAGAAACATGAGTTGTTCTGTTCCCATCTGGAATGAAAGTGGGGGCGGGAAGGTTTCGGAATTAAGTAATTTATTTGGAGTTGAGATGAGGAAAGAAGAAGAGGCCTCACTGTAATTATAGATAAGCAACCAAGCATACCGTGCTATTAATGTCTGCTTGGTTCTAATGGGGGAAAGAATGGGGACCCGTTATTTTTCTTTTAATTCTTTTCACTGGCATTTTTCAAGCCCCTGGCATTTTTTTTCTTTTTAAATCTAAACTCAGCCTTTTCTGTTGACCTCAGTAGAACACAGCTGAGAGTATTATTTTTAAAAATATTGAAGAACAAAGTAGCGGTTCCTAGGCAGGCTGCGGATTTTCCTTTTCATGGTCGCCTCACTCCTGGCTTTCAAGCAGCAGCTAGAGATGAAAACCTTTGATGGTGGCAACATCTGTGGAAATGCATAGCCTCACAAGACCTGAAAGGACAGCTTCAAACATTGAGGCAGAATGTCAGTCCCCTGAAAGAAGTGAATTTTAGCACCAAAACATTACAAGTGAAGAGTGTGTGCTTTAGTTGGCCAGAAGGGCAATGGGTGACTTTAAGAGATTGTTAACTTTAATTTCTCAAAGGGTGGTCATTCAAAGCAGGGGTCTCTCACTCTGGAAGTATCCTTTCCATATTAAATCATGCCCCTGTAGTTTCCAGGGTTGATTTGTCTAATGGGCTTTAGATGGGGCAGTCTTCACTGGTTGTAAACTTCAGCTGGGTTGAAAGGAGACTGGTCAGCATCTGATGCTGAAGAAAAATGTTCCAATTTTATTCCCAATGGGATCATTCCAGATGCTAAAGTTATGAGACTTACATATCTGGAGGGCACTCAGTTGAGGAAGGTTGCCCCATAGCAACTTATACAAGGAATATTTTATGGCTAGTCTAGAGAAAAGAAGGACTGGGGGGGACATGATACCAGTAGCAGTATTCCAATATTTGAGAGACTGCCTCTCTTTTGGTTTAGTGTCTGTATATTCCTATTAATTATAAAAACATCAGCCAGTTTCTTTTGTATGTCCAGTACAACATGTCTTTCAATGTTTTTGTAATTGTATGTCTACTTTCAACTCAGCCTCCATCTAGGTAAAAGTTAGGTAAAACTTGTCCCTCTTCCATAATATGTTTTAGACCAGGGGTATCAAACTCGCAGCCCGCAGGCCGGATATGTCACATGCTGGCCACGTCCATCCCCATTTTAGCGAAGGGGGAAAAAGTTACGATACATCATGTGATGTGTTGTAGCGAGTTTGACAATAGTTTTAGACAATAGTTTCTCCATAGAAGTATTGTAGATCTCTCTTTTATACTATACTTTTATACTATTAACTACTGGATCCATTTAAAAAAACAACAACACCCTTTAATATGTCCAATGTTAGAATATTTTGCTTCATTCTGTAAGTATTAAATACGGTTTATGTGTTTGTCTTCTTTAATTGTAATTTTTAGTTCCATCTTATTTGAAATTTATCTGGAGCCCTTAGTCCATCTGTAACTTTCTAAAATCAAAATCTTAATCATCCTTTTGCTGTTTATCAAAAAAAAAATAAGTCCTTACATTTGTAATTAAAATATTCTTTCACTAAGAATTGGAGGAAACTCACCTGGTGCTGTCAAGCCTGTCAATCCAAAGGTTTCTAAAAGCTGAAAAGCAGTTAATAAGTAATTTCCAAAAGTGGTTAGAGAAAGAAGTTTGCAAAGTTAGTGCTGTTTGTAAGGTTCTGACTGCAGTTTGAGGAAGACTATTCCCTTGCCTTCAAGAGCATTTAACCTTCCAGAGAGCGCTATCTTGTGGTCTCCTCATGAGAACCAGCTGCCTGGAGTACGTGTGGGTGATCTCAAGTCCTGTCCTTGTCTAGGGAGGTGTTGAAGAGCCAGTTTACCCACCACGGTTCATTCTGCACTTCATTGCACTGCAGTGCCTGCTCTGCTCTGCTCTGCTCCGCTAGATATTCCTCGGAAATCCAAGCTTTCACATTAAAATAGCAACTACATGAAATCCTTTCTCTATTCCCAGTCACAACTAACTTCCCCCAGTTGTTTCAATGCCTTTATTCAAAGAATGGCTAAATCCAGAACTAACCAAGTATGATGTACAAGTAATCCTCAGCTAATGACCATAATTGGGACCTGGAAATCTGTCACTAAGCAATCAGTTCAGTAGTGGGTTGCTACCAGTTTGCCCCAGATTGGGCGAACCGGTAGTGGTGGCAGCAGGAGGCTCCGCGCACCTGCCTGGACGTCTCTGCGCATGCACAGAAGTGTTGTGCATATGCACGAGCAGACGCGCGCCCACGTGCGAACCAGTAGCGGTCGGAATTAAAACCCACTACTGATACAGTCAAATGTGAAAATTCACATGACCAGACTAGTTTACACCAGAAGTTCCAGTTGTGGGTGTTAAGCAAATTACAAATGCTAAACAAGTGTCAGTAAGTAAGGACTACCTGTATTGCATTAAGTACTCAAAATTATATAACTGCAAATTGTTCAATTAAGGGCCTGCAGACAGCATTATTGCCATAGGCTTTGATGTCTGTGGAATCTGAAGACTTCCAAATGTTGCTGAACAACAATCTCATCTGCCTGAATCAGCATAGTCAAAGGTGAAAGAAGGTGAGAGGAGCAATACTGTTAACATTTGAAGACCATCAAGTTCCTCTTATCTCTCTTAGAAGGACCCTCATGATCTTTGATCACTAGTACGCTTAATTTTTCTTTGTTTTTGTCTCTGTTCATCTTTGTTTTATATTGACACCTAGTGGAAAGAATTTTCATTGCCAAAAGCTAATAAATAAATCCCCCAAATACGATCCTGAATTCGTATTTAATTTAGTATTGTAGTTCTTTTGCCAATACATATTTATATTTGTTTTCTTCCCATATGAAAATGCTGCAGATAAGTTCTATGTTCTTGCTGTTTGTTATAATTAAAACACTGTTGTTGTTATTGTTGTTAAAACAACAATATATTAAAACATTAATAGATAAAGGAGCATACTGTTCTTCTAAAGTAACGCCTTGAAACAATTTGTATGCATATTTATTTATTTATTTATTTATTTATTTATTTATTTATTTAGATTTATATGCCACCCTACTCCCGAAAGACTCAGGGCGGCTCACATAGGTTAAAATATACAGAAAACATACAGAAAATAAAAAATAGAAATTGAAAAATAATTTAACAAAAAAGGATACATTAAAAGAAGAAAAAAGAAAAAAGAAAAATAAATAAATAAAAAGACGTAAAGAAACTCCAGTCCCATCGAAGAGCCATGTTTTTAGGTCCCGGCGGAAGGAGCGGAGATCAGGAGCGGTCTGGAGATCGGTGGGAAGTCCATTCCAGAGGGTCGGTGCACCCACAGAGAACGGCCTCGCCCCAGATGCCACCAGCCAACACTGTCTGGCCGATGGCAGACAGTAAATAAAATAAATAAATAAATAAATAAACATGTTATCTGAACGAATGGATCCTGAACAAGCCTGAAGAGATGAAGGACGAGCAAACACCGAGGGTGCTGGTGGTGGGTATAGGAGAGAGAGAGGAAAGCGAATAGCACAGGGGGGATAGCGGGATGAGGCGGCTGGCTAATGACGTCAGGGAGGCGCGCCAACTGCCAGCTGATGGACAGCGTGCCAGATTTGAAAACCTGGAAGTGTGGCAAAGAATAAAAGGCACTGGGAGGTGGTTGCTCCCAGCGCTGACTTTACAACCATCCGGTTCTTTTTGCTGCCTGAAGCTGAAGAAGCTGAATTAAACCGTTTAAGCTCCCATCCTGATTTGTGTGGTACTTGCTTTTGAGGACGGAAGTCTTCCTTCGGCAGAAGAGCTGAGACCAGGTCTTTGGGAAGAATTTGATAGATGGATGCAAATGCCAGCTACAGTCTATACTGCCTATCTGACTGTGTTACCAACCATAACAACAATCACAGCAACAGCAGCTGGAATGAGATTTCATTTACACAGTGTTGTCTTGACATCCTAAAAGGGTTGGGAGTCCTACTGAATTATATTGGATAGGGCATTGAAACCTGTGAAGGTGGAGAATATTTTTAGTGATTCCTTTCCAAACAATTTTCCATGCTTACAAATATAATTCACGAGCACTCTTCAACTTCTTTGGGAAGTGTTAATTTCTAAAATGAAGAAAAGGAAACGTTCAGTAATTTTTTACGTTTTCCTGTCTTTCACTTTGTGTCTTAATCTTGATATTGCTACAATATACTGCATTGTGTCCTTTATCAGGCCTCCCTTTGAAGTATTATTACATTTCATTAACTCTGTTTCATTTCTTACTTAATAAGGAAATAAAGCCTTCTAGATATTGCTAAATAAGCCTTAGCATTTTTTTTTTATTATGGAGTTGCTGTGAATTGAAGTTTCTCAGCCTTTATCCAGCTGATTTTTTTGTGTATATGCCAAACTGAACTGATTTCCTGTTGAGCTTCATAAAATCTAGTTTACTAATCCAAATAAGAATTGTTCTTGGATATTTCTGTCCCTTGGTCAAGAACTGTATCCTTCAATCTGTAGCTACAATCATATCATGTATGTGAGGTTGATAGCGCAACAACCCAATTATAAAAGGAAGAAGCAGCAGATTCCAGAATTTTGTCCTAAAAGTAGTTGAGCAAAACAGTGAAAGGAATTCTGTTTTATATATATATAAAATGCACAAGTTATCTGCTTTCACTCTCTCTACAAGTATTGGTTGTCATAAAAGGTATTTCCTAAGCAAGGCTTAGGGAAATCTATGAGAAATTAAAATGACTGTGTAGTTTTAAAATAATTTTTCATGGCGGGTAAGAACATTTTGTATTGGGGCTCACCAATATAAAAGCTTCATTGCAGAATATTTTTCAGCTGCAACAGCCTAGTCAGTGGAAGCAGCAGCAGTAACAGTTTAGCTTTCAGAATTTGTGCCTTTAGTGCTTTCTAGTGTCAGGACTAAAAGTCCAACATTTTAATATTTTCTAAAGATGCAGATTACAAAGCAAATGAGTGCTGTAAGACTCAAGCTGTGCTCTGCTTTCCTGAAAATCACCTGTATTTGATTTTAATCATTCTGTCCTGGAATTCAGGGTTTGTTATAATAGCTTCAATTGTTTTGTAGACTTTGACAGTCATTATAGCCTTCAGGATTTCTAGGTTGTTCAACAACTCCTTATAGATTAAAATGTAAGGGTTCTTCAAAGCTAGCAATTGCCCACTTTCAGTTTTTTTTAAAATGGAAATGAAAAAAAAAAGAAAAAAGGAAGCAATATAGTTTTTAAAAAATACGTATGTTTAAAGATGTAACCCAAGCAGTTATTATTTTAAAATTATTTTTAAATACATGGTCTTGTGCTTTTTTTTAAAGCATGTCTTACAGTTTAACATTGCATATAGGCATTTTGTATTAAATGATCAACTTTCTGACAGTGCAGAAGTGGACAAGCACATCTAATGGAATAATAGCCTGCAGGGTTTAGCTAACTGATATACGAATGTAATCAACCTTTGTGATGTCTATTCAGAAGCAATCTCCTTAGCTTTCAAGTGTATCATATATTTCAGCACAGAAAGCTGTGTGAAGAAAATCTCTGCAGACTACATAGATACAATATGGTCTTCATATCTCTACAGTGAGTTTGTGTTCATTTTGAGGTTAAATTTAAGGTAATAGCTACTGTATATTCATGTAAGCTGAGAAAACTACATTTGATTTGTTGAAGAAATGTTATTTTAGTTACCAAGGGCCCTGTACTGTAATTTTGACACAGTTTTTTATGCAGTTCGTTGTGTCTTCTTTTTTTAAGAGAATGTGGCAAATAAACATTTTCTCTATAACAAAATTTTATAAAGCCCATCTACTTTATTTTCAAAAGCATTTGTTTTCAAGTCATTAATAATACTTATATACCTAATAATGAATAAGACACAATATATTGATCAATAGAAGGAATAAAGTTAGGAACATTATTCTGGGTAGTTTTCCTTACCCATTGAAATTCATGAGGATTGTACAAAGCCTAGCTGTATAAAGAAAATTTCTGTGTGAAGTGGTGGATATGTTTCTCCCATATTTTATTTTATTCTCTTGAGCTAATGAAAAACAGAAATGCAATAGGATATACAGTTCATGTCATCTGAATTATGTCAATCCTGGTCAAGTTCTAAGCAATGTATTAAACATACATTCTATGTTAGTATAATATATGTTAGTATAAAAATATCATGTATATGATTTGCATCTATGCTTATTGAAACAATAACTCAGAAACTAAGAAATAATGTAGTGTACAGTGAGGCAAATTGAGTTATATAAAATGAATGTCAAAATCTTAGATGTGCTCCTACTATCCTCAAATAAAATACATTATAATATATATTATAAAAGTACCCTTAGTTATTGTTTTAATTTCTGTTAAAAGCTTTTTGTGTATAAGAGTTATATGTGCATACTTTTATGACTATCAAGAAATTGTGTATGTTTGTGTTCTTTCTCTACACAAACACACACACACACACACACACACACACACACACACACAGAATGAGAGAGATTCATTTTGGAAAAGGGGAAAGAAGAAAAAAGATAAGATAAAGGGATGAAGAAAGATTTATTTCAGAATTTCTGTCAGATGCAAACTCTAGCAAACAAATTTAAGATGTCTTGCTTGGTGCTGGTGGGAGAAATTCTAATCTCCCCTATCTATCTTTCAATTTTGGGTGAAACCATTGGTTTTCTTGGTAATGTTTGTTTAGGGAATCTGTCTAAACAACCAGTTAAGATTTAATTTTTCTTAGGTATGTATGTAAATTAAAAATTGCTTACTCCAATTTTGGTAGTTTTAATTTTATACCCTGCATTATTGTGATAGCAGTATTCAATTGAAACCTCAAAGATTTCCTTTTTTTTTTTTTTTTGAAAATTCAATGTCTTGTGATTTGGTCAATTTTATATGAAATTTATTCCCAATTATTCTTTTTCTCCCGTTTGAACTGGTAATTGGGTTCTTAAGCCTCTGCTAAAGGTCCTACTGAAATAATACACAGCTATGAGAGAAAGAGAATCCTCTGTCCTGTAAGATACAAGAATTAGATCTAAATAGAAGTTTTTGAGAAATGGAGAGAAGATGAGATTGGCATGGAATATAGGTAAGTAGGATGGAACAATAGGGTGGCTGTGATTGTCAGTTTTTTGTATCTTCACCAGTATTTTGATCAGAAGAGTACATATGTAAAAAAAGGAGTCTATTCCAAGAAAAATGAAGATATTGTCAAAGAACTGGAGGTTTATCACAATCCTCCTGCAAAAGACTTGCATTTGTCTGGTAATACAAATAGGTCAGTCTTGAGTTGCCCCGCGTAATTTAATGAAGGCAATCACTGACAGATATAATTTCCATTCATAAGTGTTTATTTGATTATGGCTAAACTGCAAAAATATTATCACTACCAGACATGAAATACCAAGATAGAAATGGTGTGGATCAATTGACCAATATCAAATCTTTGGCATCAGTTTAAAACAAAGGTGTACTTTTGTCTCATCTTACTTTATATACTTCTAGCTTGGCTATGGTGACAGCTTTGGTTTAAAGTACCTTTGAAACTAAAGAGACTAAGAAAGATGACCTCAATGGATATATACAAGATCTGTCGCTAGAATGACAAAGAGTGAAATGTGTTTTAAATGTACAGCAAGCAAATAGCATGGAAATAAGCTCCTGATTCAGATTTAGAGGCATTAGAGACAAAGATATGCACTGAGGAAGAAAGGATGAAAGGAATACCTCTGGTGGCATTACCTGAAATCAGCCACCAGCAGAGAGATTTTTTGATAATGATTGAATGACAAAGATTATCTGTCTTATATCTGTGCCTCAAGAAGAATGAATACCATGCCTGGAAAAAACCTATTCTAACATAAATGAAGCAAACAATTAAATTTGCAATCACTACATAGCCCAATAAGTGAAACGTGACAGTTTCCAACTTTGGTTAGGGTGTCTTATTTTAAAAATGACTTACCTAGTGATGTCTAGGGTGTGGTGACTACCTCACCTTATCAGTTATGAGGGAAGAAAAAAAAGACTTCTCAAATTGATATAGATATTAAGGCACTGTAGAACATGAGAACATGGAATTTGTGGTGAGACAACACAACACATAGACAGAAATAAAAATCCTAGTGCAAATTTTTGCCCTGATATTGTTAAGTGCTTCTACAGAGATTGCAATTTTCTAAAGTTCTTTCTCTTCACTTAACTGAACTTCCCGGAAATTTGTGCAAATTCCAAAGTTTAATCTGAGGTTGTAGGGAATGATGGCCCATGCTTTTTCTAACCTTGATTCCAGACTTCCGTGGTGGCGCAGTACTTAGAATGCAATTTTGCAGGCTAATTCTGCCAACTGCCAGTAGTTTGATTCTTAACAGCTTAAGATTGACTCAGTTTTCCATCTTCCCTAAATTGGTAAAATGAGGGCCCAGATTGTTGGGGGCAAGATGCTGATTCTGTAAACTGCTTAGAGTGGGCTGTAAAGCACTGTGAACAGTACATAAGTCTAAGTGCTATTGCTATTCTGCTGAGTCCTGCCTCATGTTTTAAATGACCAACTCTTCTATTTCCGGCAGAGGAAAAGCTGGAGTATCTCATTTTGTAAATAACTTGGCATTTCTCCCTTACGAGGATATGCAGTAGCAGTATTGCATGAGAAGCTGTTTTCATTTATAGTGATATAGAATGACAGCCTGGCATGATGTAGATTGACAGACAGGTATAGCTGTTAGTCTACATTCACAACACGTTTTGAAAGATTTGTGAAGTTTCAGTTCAGTTTAGTTCTGTGTTGTCTAGGTGTTACATTTTGTATGCAGATAATTCTACACTCTGTATGGTTGCCGCCTAAAACCTTTTCCCTTATAGCTCTTTTTGGGTTTTTCTCCATTAATCCTAAACTTTTGATGCATAAAAGTATTGTACAATCTGGGGCTCTTCCTGGATTGGCAGCTTCTGCTCAATGATCTGGTGCATAAATTGTGCCCTTCTTACATGCCAGTCCCTTCATATAGTAACCATGCCCTAATCACCTCAGTTTATCTACTGAAACTTGCTTTAATGGGGCTGCCTTAAAGACCACCTGAAGCTTCAGCAGGTCCATAATGCAATGGCATAGGCAGTGATGGGCAGTATGTTCATGTAACAGCTTTGTTTCATGAGCTGCACTGGTTGTCAGTTTGCTGGTGGGTGTACTTCAAGGTACTGGTTGTTAACTATAAAGCCTTTCATGGCATAAGATGTGGCTGCTTGATATCTGTTTCAGATCTATCTCCCACAGTAACTCCTGGGGAATCCAATCTAGCAGGGTTGAAACGCTCTGTGTTACCTCAATTTAAAAATGCCATCTATCACAATCCTGAAAGCACATTTTCTCTGTAGTAGCACCTGCCTATGCATTGCAATTCTCCTGAGATTTGGATGGTCCCTAACCTGCTGGAGTTTTGAAGTACCTTGAAGACTTGGTTCTTCCCCCAGGCCTTTGACATGAGTGAGTGAAGCCTCTTGGATTATGTGGGTTTGTTTCTTTTATTCTTTTGTTTTTGTAGTTTATTAGCAATAGCACTTAGACTTATATACCGCTTCATAGTGCTTTTACAGCCCTCTCTAAGGAGTCAGCATATTGCCCCCAACAATCTGGGTCTTTATTTTACCCACCTTGGAAGGATGGAAGGCTGAGTCAACCTTGAGCCAGTGAAATTTGAACTGTTAGCTAGCAGTCAGCTGAAGTAGTCTGCAGTACTGCACTCTAACCACTGTGTCACCTTGGCTCTTACTATATA
>JANHFM010003463.1:91951-111459 GCA_032468115.1 Grayia smithii | reverse complement strand
CAAAAATGCATGCAAACAGAACCATGCCAAGGTATTTAAAAACAACATAGGACATGGAAATCAAAGAGAAAAAAAAGCATTTATTTTTATGGAAAGAGTTTGCCATATAGAATGATACTTACAGGGTCAACCTGCCATATAATAACAGTTGTATCCTTGGATCCTGTTGCTAGTTTAGTGCCATCATTGGAGAATTTACAGAACCATACTTCATTACAGTGCTCTGTAAGTATCTGCTGAGTATAACATGGAAAATGTTTCCTAAAAAACAAACAATTATGTAGAAAAAGTTATCAGTTTTATGTGAACTAATATACAATGGAAACCAAGTTTGTGAACTTTTAGAACAATCCATCATCTTGCAGACTGTGACCTACAAACTGAACTGAGTTTCTTATTCATCAGTAAAGAGAATCTAATTAAACAATGTATAAGAAAGCATAGGGTATCATGTCTCCACTGAACATACTGAACCAATTCATCTTTGTTAAAAAAAAGTATGCAATGCATCAGATTTAATAACTGGTGGCATTCCCTTTAGCAATAAGAACTTCAGCCGAATGTTTCTTGTACCAGCTAATCAATCTTGCACATCATTTTGGAAATACATTTTTGGTGTTTTTAAAATGCTTTTCATTGTTTTGTTTTTATAGTTTTGGAACTGTAAGCCACTGAGAATCATTGCTCATTTAGGCTATCTTGCATAAACTGCTCACTTAAGGTAAGGCCACAATAATTTCGTGTCTGTGTGTGTGTGTGTGTTTTTTTAATGGGGAAATTGTTCAAAACGTATCTGATAATCTCACTGATTAGAAGTTTTGTTGTATGCTACCCAAAGTCACACTGTTCGAGTTGGATGGCCCTATAAATCTAATCAATCAATAACAATCTGACTTCACTGATCCATTTAAGAGAGCTGATTATATTAGAGTTTTACATGTTTTTCCCATAATAGTAAATATTAGTTCAATGTGTTCAATGAAGATACGAGACAGTACATTATTTTATCCTATACTTGTTTAATTAACATTCTCTATTAGACTTAGATGAAGCTTTGATTACACTCTAGGCCAAATACTTCAGGATTGCAGATAGTACTAAAGGTTCACAAATATTCTTTCACCACTATAAATATCCATGTTAGCATCAGGCAAATGATTACTATTGCATTCACAAAAAGAAAAAAAAACATTATAAATGCTTATCAAATATCCTGTTTTCCTATCTCCTATCTTATTTTTTCGTACTTGTCATACTATCTCTTTTGCAGAGATACATATGGGGACTGCCAAATATGACTAGGATCAAAATGGCCATGAAACTGTAGTTGTTTCAAAGACAGCCTCCCAGGATGCAAGATAAATTAGGTTTAAAATATAACCAACTTTCAAAATCAGTTGGTGAAAATGCATGAGTATATTATTTATTATAAACCTTCCTACCCTCACCTCAAGTCATGACTCCTGACATGAGCTCTGAATCAACATCTTGAAAATATGAAGACAAGTATGGCCTCAGTTCTGATCAGTAGGGTGTCCAATGCATTTGAAAGAACACTTTGCAAACCATGTTGACATGAGTAAAACACCCCACTTTGAAGCACAGAGGCACATGCTCCAGAAAGGCTAAAGCTACAATTTTGGGGGTTTCTCAGATAGTCTGTGCATGTCTGTCAATGCAATTGCTGAGACTGCAAAAGAAAGCAATTAGGCATGCAGATATGACCAGAGAACAATCTGATGTTTTGGTATATTGTCTATACTTTGCAGAGTGGTCTTTCAAATGTTTTGCATTTCTCTATTGATCAAACTGAAGCCTCACTGCAAAACTAGCCTCACAAATTTATTTTTATGATTTTTCAGATTTATAGAAAGATTTCTTAAATATATTTTGAAAATTAAGAATTTCTGAAATAAAGCCTTGTCCTCCAAGCTTCATTTCTAACTTACCACTTTAAAGTCTGATAGAGGAATCTATTCTTGCAATCCTGCATACAGCAAGGCTGCCTGGATCTTCCTGAGTTCAATAGGATTTAACATAATGCATATTAAATGTGTGAAGAACTGCCATTCATGTTACCATTCTCCTTTTTTAAAAAATTGAAATCTTTTTCTGCAGTCTTTGTCATATTGTTTGATGGAAGTAAGCTTCATTAAGTGAAACTCGTTTCTAACTTAATATTACAGGAGACCACTATTAGTTCTAAGTGAAAATCACCACTTTCTGCAAAAGGCAGAATTCAGACATTCTTAACTATTTCAGATAAATGTGGTTAACAAATATCATATGGTCAGTGAATCAGGATTAAAGCCTATATAATTCTACATCTGTATTATTGTGCTTTCAAGCTGATCCTTAGTATATTTGTAAAAATGCAATATTCTTCAAGAAGTAAACTGGCTAGGTAAAATGTTTTTCCTCCACTTACTGTATACTCAAACAAAAATATACAATGTTTACTTTTTAAATTGTTGAATATAATTTAAAATACTAAATTTTAAATATTACCCACCCTTAATACTTACTTGTATAAAACTGAAAATAAATCAACCATCACAGGTTAATTACTTTTAATTGTTTAAAATTAAAAGTAATTTTGTTGCAGTAAAAGATATTACCATTGCCCTTAAAATTAAAATAAAATTCTCTCACCTATTGCAAACATGGTCTATGAGTAGTGATACAGATTCTAGATTATTATCAAGTTTAGTATTGTGATACAGGCACCGGTCCCGTTGTAGCTCTACAGCCTGACGTAGCAGATTCTGCAGACGCCTTGGGGGGAGCATCACTGATGGGGGTAGGTAAGCTTAAATAAATAAAAAGGCAATTTCAATGCAATCAATTCATTAAAAAAAACAAGTTTGTGAAGTACATTTTCCACATATGTGTCTAACTTATTTAAGCCAAAGACATCTAGATAACAAATTAAATATTATCATTCTGTAAGATTTTATTCACATAATGGCATTTTCTTCTTCACTGCACCCTTTACTTTCTAACACATCCCAATCTGCCCAAGAATCTCCCAACTCTCCAAAACACATTTAGGAATTGTAAAAGTGGGAATATCTCAAAGAAGGATAATTATGTGTTTCTCCATTCTATTAGGAAAAATATCCCCTAATTTGCTAGCACGTAGTTAGTTCTACTCTGTCTTTATGAGCACTGAAGTGAAAACTGACTTAACAATAATTAATTGTCAGGCCCAGTCCAAGAATGATATAGAACAATCCATCCAAAGTTCAGTTCTTCATTTGCTCACACCAAGTCAGAATCGTGCTAAACTAAACCTGTTCTACTCTCATCTAACAGATATACTTTGAGAGATTTTAGGGAGTGGCTATCCTCTCTCTTCTCTTTCTCTGATTCAGCTCTAGTCTATGTTGCCTCTTGTCTTGTCCATTCCTCCCCCTTCCTGGGAAACTGCCACTTCACTGTAGTCTATCACACCACCTCCCCCTTCACAGGTACAAATCATCTCATGAATTTATACTTTCAGATCAGGATTTGTCAGTTCAGAATGAAATATGCTAGAAA
This sequence comes from Grayia smithii, assembly GCA_032468115.1. Lineage (NCBI taxonomy): Eukaryota > Metazoa > Chordata > Lepidosauria > Squamata > Grayiidae > Grayia > Grayia smithii. The sequence goes on along the minus strand of JANHFM010003463.1, from coordinate 107,919 downwards.
TCTAGATAGGGATATATGTGTCCTTTTGAAAGTATTTTTTCTTACTTTGGAGCTTGTCCAAAAGTTTAGATCTAGACGTTGTTCCTTTTCCTTCCCATTCTGCTTTAGTGCGTAAGTCTTCTGGATGACTACACATCAGATATCTGCATATTGAAAAAAAACACAAGGATTAAGCATTCTGGAAATATATACTAAATAGATATGAATCAATGCTCAAGATACAGCTTCTATATAGTCAGAAACAAGAGACTGATTTAATGAAGGAGCTGTTTAACACAGGAGTCTGAATCTTAAGCATGCTTTAATATATGAGGAAAAAGTTTAATCTGCAATTTTCAAATATATTTATCATCTAAGTAGTAAAGTACTATAAAATTATAAAACTCAAAGGGAGTTCAAGTATGTAATCGATGTGAGTGATCAAAACAAGTGCCTCCTGGTCCAGGAAGAAGCTGGAAACACTGCCTCAATCAAGGATGAATTCACCATCACTTGGAAACTGTGACCCCCCCCCCCCCCATCTCAGCCAGCCAAGAGGGACATGGATCTAATTCATCAGAGGCACTACAGTCCAAAAGGTCTTGCCCATCTACTTGGGTCCAACAGGATCAAATTGTTCCCAGATAACAGGATAAGTTCGCTTCCTAGGCATCTCCACAGACTTGCCCTATGCTCGGCATCCAACTATGCAGGTCTAAATTCAAGTAGGCATAAAATTTCAGTCTAAAATACTTACCCACTAAGGATGTGAATGCGCTCAGTGTTGTACTTCAGTGGTGTCAACTCACCACGCAGAACTTGAAGTGCCTCCAAAACTTTACCATCTTCCAGATATTCTAGATATTTTTGTTGCAGCAGCAAAAACTTCATCTTCTGACATGACAGAAAGCAGCAGATCAGGTGGGGAGAAAAGGCTGACTGAAATTTCAGAAAACATTTGAACCCAAACAAGCTATATACACCTTTTTACTTGTCCTTTAGAAATAGAAATAGGTACACTTTCATGGTAAATGGGTGGTTTGAAAAGCCTCAATATTGAAAAGATGCACTGATTTATATTTGTTAGAGGTCATTCAAATTAAAGAGTGATGGGAGCCTGAATTATCTTTGCCCAAGTTCTAACTATCCATGACCAATAATATTTAAATGCTCATATTGCATGTTCCCCTGCAAACTGATCTTAATATAAGTTCATTTTATAGTATTATCACCAATAAGCATAAAATCAGACTTCAGGGAAGGGATATGGTAAACTGAAACTTTCGCAGAATCGAAACCATAACAAAGACCAAGGAACTGATGAATGAATTGATTCCCTGGAATATCTCTCGATAATAACAGGACAGGAGAGATGAATGTTTCATGCATAAAAATCAAAAGGAAAATGACTATTCAAAACTGTAACATAAAACAGAATTTAAATGTATTGTATTGAACATGTATTTGTATTACAAATAGGAAACAAAATAGTAATATTACTAAGATGTTTCAGATTGGCCACACTTTGGCAATCTGCACTTTCTGCAGGATGGCAGAATGAGATCCCAAAATGCTTTCAAGCATTTCAGCTATGGAACACAGTAAGATTCAGAAAAAGCCTTTAAGGTTAACACAAATGTGTATAACTACTAGCAAAGACACAAAAAAACTGCATTTATTTGCAGCTTTCTAGCTGCTCTCTGGACATTTTCAGCCCTAGTAGCTTTCTGACATTTAAAGCAACAACCTTCCCTGAGATAAGCATTTTTATTGAAAGGAACGACACAGAAATATAAGCTAACTGATCTGATCAAAACATATTAACACTTGTGTCTGAAATTAAAAATGCTAGTGCTTGTGAACATACACAACTTTACTGTTGCCTCCAGCATTCCACCTGCTTTTTAAAAAACCATCCATAAGAAATCCAGCTTTCTCACATGCATTTTTACAAAAATCAACCATAGCTTACACTCCAGGCACTCAAGCACTAGTCTACTAATTATGGTAGCATAGTCCTCTTTTTCTTCCATCTGGGCAATCAAGTTTGCTATTGACAGGGTATTGTCTCCACTGCTGCACACATGGACACTATGAGTCCATGGGGCCTCTGAGCCAGTTCACTATTGATAGTCCTCAACTTACCACATTTGAGCCAAAAACTTCTGTTTCAAAGCAAGAAAATTGTGGGTTTTGCCTCATTTTGTGACTTTTCTTGCCACAGTTAAATGAATCATTGCAGTTAAGTTAATAACATGGTTGTTAACATGGTTGCTTCACTTGTCAGAAGGTTGCAAAAGATGATTACATGATCCTGGGAAACTTTAACAATCATGTTTATGTTTATTAGACTTATATGCCGCCCTTCTCCCAAGGGACTCAGGGCGGCTCACAGCAATAAAAACGAACATAACAAATTTAAAAAGAATTGAATAATAAAAACAGTGAAATTTAAATATACTTAAAAACAATTAAAACAGTGGTCAGCCATAGCCCGTTTGTTGAAATAGCCACGTCTTCATAAATACATGCCAGTTGCTAAGCATACAAATTTTGGTTATTTGACCATGAGCATGCTGCAACAGTTGTGTGGAAAACAGTCATGTCACTTTTTTCAGTGCCATTGTAATTTTAGTCACTAAATAAATGGTTGTAAGTTGAGAACTACCTCTATGTTGTACCAAACAGGTCAAGATTACAGTTCAGTAACCATGCTGACAAGTAGGTCATATCAATAGGAGTGAGGGAGAGTGGGCAGGGTAGAGAAGGTGGATCAATCCCACTGCAACTCAGATAGTGCAAGGACCAAGTTAGTTGAATAAACAATAAACTGATATCAACAAACTATTCCTGATAAACCTCTACATATTACACCTATTCTCCATGTCCATTCTCATCCCATCTCTACTTGTACACAAAGAGAAGTTAAACATGTATACATAATCTCACTTAGACTGGGTTAAAGACTAAATGTCCAGACTTACTGATTGCGGCAGTTCTAACCCTTCCTCCCCACTACACTTGCTCAAAAAGGGTATCAATCATTGCTGAAGTAGTTGCTTGGGGGAATCTGATAATCACAGTAAATCAGATGGAATTGGTTCTGGAATCCTCCACCATGTTGAACAGCTGTTCACACAAAGCATCTGTGCAATAGCACTTACTATATAGGATGCCTTCAGACCAGCTTCAAGTTGGCTATCTTGTCACTAGTTAGAAACATGAGTTGCTTGATGCTTCAGAAGAGTAAAGGACAACTGGGATTATACCTAAAGAGATGTTTAAAATTTCCAACATCAATCCAATGTCATTTCCCCCTGAAGATCCAGATCTCAAAATAGTCCTAGATAACACAGCATAGATCTTCAAGTATAATATGCTATCATTTGGCCCATAGTGTGCTGCTGGCTTTGGTGATAGCGGATACTGGTAATTTGCTGCAACATTGATTCCATATTAATACCATGTGTCACTAACTCAGATTCAGAAGGGGCAGCTTCTCTTCCTCCGCATCTTGACCTCTAGACCCCAGCACAGAAGAATTGATCGGCAGAAATGTTACTACCATTTTCCTTCTGGAACCTTTATGATAATCACCTCCTCTGCTTATGTAGAGGGAAGAGATCCTCCCACAGCACTAGTTCCTTTTTCAGTATTATCCACCACAATGCCACTGGTGGTACCATATTTGCCTGAAGAGCAGGCATGGTGCTAAACTCAAGTCTTTTTAGAGCAGTCACCCTTTCTTTAAAATAAAATGGGACTAGGGCTGTGAAGATTACTTCAGATACTTGTAACCAGTCACTGTCAGACTTCATGGTTGTAACTATTCCTGAAATTCAACTCCAGGTTCAGCTAACAGCAGTACTATCATAGGCTTAATTTTTAAATACAAAAGAAATGAGAACAGCTTCAAGCATCTGTATTTATTAGCAATCATAACCTTACTACTGCTTAGTAATGTTCAGGGAAACATACAACACAAACTGAAGACTTGGGACTCTGGCAATGATTACTCTTATGATAATGAAAGTTACTAAATCAGTAAAACAAAACAAGTCTCCAGATCCTGCCTCACTGTCACATTGTTCAAGAAGATCCTCTTAGCTATTGGGAAGCCCAGAAAAACAACAGCAACATATCATTTCAGCATAACTTTCTCCTCTTTCATGATACAATTGCTTTACGAAAGAAATAAGGCTCACAGATATCTGTATCTATTTTGTTACAAAAACCATAACTGAGGGGTAAAACTTTTAAACATCCACCTTTCATACCTTAATGTTGATAAAGAACCTATGCTTTTTAATGTACATAAGATATATTTTTTCCTTCTCCAAACACAAATACATGTACAAAAGAAAGTTTCTATATGATGACAAACAGTATACCTTCCAAAGTTAAGCTTCTCTTATTTCAGTCACATTACATTGCATTTTTAAAATGGAAACATACATGGCTTTTGCCCAAACTTATGCCCATTTGTATGAAAGGCCTATACAATGCTTTGAATTCCAAATGAAACTTGTAAAAAAAAAACCTGGGGGGAAAAAAACCATTGTTTTAATAAGTTGCAGACAAGTGCTATATTCATATTCCCACATGTTCCAAAGCAGTCATTTGGAATTGAATACAAAGTGTTATGTAGCCCTAATAATAATGTGCAACATGTTATTTGCTTCTAAATACATGCAGTTGAAATCAAAATCTTGCAATTCCAAAACCGCCAAGTATATATATCGCTTTATTAAATGAAAAGGAAAGGAAGTTTTATTCTGAAAAAGGGTCCACATCATCTACACATTTTCATCCCCCATATTTCATCCAATTTCTACTAAGTACAGCTATGTCACTATTTCAGAATTTCACCTCCCCCATTTTTACTGCTCTCCCTATCACAATTTTGGCTTTGTTGAACATCTTGCCATATAACCACTTTACAAGTCCAATAAATAATTTTGCTTAGCATGCTTGTGTACTTTTAAAACTATGCAAATATTTTACAAATGCTATGCCTTCAAGTGGGTATCACATGAACTATGGGACCAGAAATTTACAATATGTCCCTAGGCAGTATAAAAGGTTTTAATTATTTATAAGTAAAGTTTTAATTGTTAACACAATCACTTTGTACATTTGTTTAGGAAGAATACAAATTATAAACAGGAAACAATATCATGACTTGAAATCCACTAATTCCAGAGCTATATAGCAGAAACCTGTATAACAACATTCCAAGATGTAGCAGTAATAGTAGTAATAGTAGTAATAGATGTTTTCATGTGGCTCATACTAGACTCTTTTCTTTCAAATAATTACAAGTTTAAATGAGTTTTAAAAATTAAAATTAACTAAATTATGCAAATTACTATATCATTTATTATATCACAATACAGTGGTACCTCGATACTCATCAGTAATTTGTTCTGGAAAACGTGATGAATACTAAAAATAACGGGTACCAAGAAAATCACGACTTACCATGTGACCTGCTATTTTGGCCAGAAGAAATAACGAGTCACGAGGCAGCCGATTTCAGCAAGTTCTTCCCTAAGTGTTGAATACTGGGAAAATGATGAATGCTGGGACAAGATTTCTGCTTCAAAATGTGTTGAATACCAAATTTGAAGCATTTTGAAGCAGTTGAATATCAAGGTATGACTATATTATAATGGTTGGGAGGTGCTATTCTAAAATGATAAAATGCCTCAATATTAGAAAGTGGATAAAACTGCTTGTGGAAGACAATGACTTGTGTGCTTTCCACAAGGAATGAAGATTATACAATACTATGTTTTTCATAGAAATATTTACCTGAAGCTACAGGTGAGTTCTCACTTAACAACCGCTTATTTTGCAACCATTCAAATTTATGACGGTGCTGAGTAAGTCATAGTTACAAGCGGCCATCAAACTTATGTAAGTTGCAACATCCCCACAGTTACATGATCACGATCTGGACGCCTAGTTCGCAACTACAAAGTTATAATATCCTTGCAGTCATGTGATTGCCATTAGTGACCTTTTTTGCTGGTTTCCTACAAGCAAAGTTAATCGGGAAGCCAGCAGGTTGCATATAGCAACCACATGTTTTCACTTAATGACCGCAGTGATCACTTAACGTCAGCAACTGGAAGTGCCAGTATTTCTGTGGTTAATCATGTCACTTCACTTTTCACAACCATATATAGCTTGGTGACAGAAATTTCATGGTTCCAATTTACCATGGTTAAGTGAGGATTATCTGTATATAGTACATGGTTTATATTTTAATGGAATTCCTGCTCTACAATTAGTATAGAAATCTATACTAAGAATTTTCAGTTTCTATAAAAAGCATGGTTTCTTGAAACTTTTAGCTCTACTGTATTTGCCATCTAGGTTTTCTACTTTGGAGAATTATTTACACCTTTTTAATGAAAGATTCACGAATAAAAATATGTTTGACTACGTTTTGTATTTTATGATAAATTTAGTATCCATTATAAACTATGTTTGATTTTTATAGTCCTAACACAAATTATATCTGATGTAATATAATTTAAAATAATATAATTTAAAAATTATCTATTGCATCAAAACGTACCTTTAAAATTAATAGCGATACAAAAACATGACCTCCACCAGAAAACCAAATAGTTAGAAAAGCAGTGCAAAAAAACTGTCAGGCTGGACAAATTTCATTCTGAAAAATGGTTAAGGTAAGGAGGCTAGAAACTAGGAGACCTGATTTCTAGTACTGTACTGTCTTTGCCATACAGCCAGCTGGAAGTTCTTGGATCAGTCACTTTCTCTCAGCTTTAGGAAGGAAGCAATGGCCAAACATTCCTGAAAAATGTTGCCAAGAAAACTGCAGTACCTTGTCCAGGCAGTCTCTGAGACAACATGATTAAATGTAAAAAATAATTCACAGCAACTAGAAAATACTTGAATCTAACAACTTGTCCCAAATCTTTTATAAAGCTTGCTTCTATTTAGGGAAACAAGGTAAAGTAGCTATCTACAGCTAGGTCATAAAGATGAAAAAAAATAGATTTGGTTCACACATTGTATCAGCTGACAATACAATGCAATGCAAGATGTAGAAGCTAACAGATTGTATTGTTATTGCCCATGTTAAAAAATAGCTTGAAACATAATTTGTAGTACAAACCACCAGGATAAGAAATTAAAAAGTAATAAAATCACAACAACCCAAATTAAAGCAGAAGTGAAAAATCTATTTCATACACTGGTTTTACCTGGGTTTTGAGTACCACTTTCAATTACAAATCAGTGACAAATTTTGGGAGGATTCTGAGAATCACAACTAGGATTTTTGGAAAGTTTGGATTCTGAATTAAGAAAAAATAACATATATTTACTGTAAAACTGCAAAAATTACACATCTCTAGAGGCAAGGTAAAATAAAATAATTTGCCCCAAACTTGAAAGATCAATAAATCTCAACCTGGAAAATTCTACATTGTTTATGTGGAAACAATGAAATCTGGTAAGACTTCTTGAGGCTCTATTTACTCTGAAACTTTTAAAATTTACTTTTCATTTAATTTGGAGATTATGTGAACATTTTTCTACAGATATTATAGTTTCCATATTGTCTACTGCCATAATGATATGCCAGAGAAAATTTTATTATATTGTCTGGGAAAGTACTCCAAAACTCAAATTAAAAGACTTATTAAATAAGATTCCTAAAATGGTACTCAGATGTGCCAATGTAAATACAGACAACTTGTTTGGTACCTGGCAGGCCCTTTGCCTTGCCTATTTTACCAATTAAAACAAATATTATTAAAAACGGGAAGCTGCCATGCTACACAGCCTCAGTGTTCAATATCATCATTTTTTTAAAGAGAAGTGCTTTTTTAACTGGCTATATCTCCCACAACAGCCTTTTCCGATAGTACTCACACCATTATCTCAAATTTCCAAACCAAACACTGAAGAACCTTGAAGTAAGAAATAAGGTAGTATTGTGTGCGTACCATTTTTTCATTCTATAGCTTCCTATTGACTTCTATCACCTATTTTTAAACTTAAACTTCAGGAAAGACTACACCATCCACTTAAATTTGCATTCATGTAAATTATAGCTTTTTTTCAACTTTCATTTATATGATCAAGCTATTAAACTAAGTCTAAAGTAAATGATTTTTTTTAAAGGTTACTTTTTTGATATCACTAACCCAGAATTTTTTAGCTTCTGTTTGTTGAAAAAATTATAGTAAACTGATTTGTACATCATGCTAAACAATAGTAAGTTAGTTCACATGTTATTCTAAGCCAAAAGCAAACAAAAAACATCATGCTGTTATGCAAGAAGTAGGCCAACATGTTTGTTTATTTAAAATGTGAACACCACCCTTCATAACAAAGCCTTTCCAGGGCAGCTTACAAGACATTTTAAAATTACAATTAAATATATTACTCATAGTTTCACAAACATTTACATAATGAAACATCTACACTGATATTCTGTGTCTTAAATAATGGGAAAGAAGATATTAATTGTTCCATTTCAGAATCTGCTAATTATTTTAGACTGCATACATCACTAATATATCTTACAACCATATAAAAAGAGAGGGAAAATAAATTTTCACTTACAAATCTTTTTCACAATGTGAAACTCTTTCATCTATCTATTTAAAATTGATTAAAGTATCTGGAAGAATTGTGCTCTTCCAACAATCTCTCCAGTGCTTACTAAGAAGGCATATCCACAAGTAAAAATGCTATTATAGAATATAAAAAGCAATTGCTATGATTCACATGTGAATGAACAACTAGAACAAATTATATTTGACAAGGGACTTCTGTCCGGCTTCTCTCCCAACTATAACAGACCCTGAACATATTTGAGCCATGTTTACTTATAAGTCATTTCTCTCCCTACTACATTTTGTAGAATAGTGTCCTAAAACATAAATGCTTTTTAAAACTATTTCAATTGCCCAAATTAGTACATCTGAAAGATTAATAGTGGGTTTAGAATAATTTATGGAATTTTAAAGATATTTCTTATTTACAAGATAGTAAAAAAGTTTTCTTTAAAAATATTTTTAAAAATAAGAGTTGTTTTTTTTCCCCTTAGAACTATGCCAGTTTTTTAAAAAACCTAAGAGATAATCATAAATATAACTGCTTGCTAGTAGAAATAAAAGTTAACAGATCTGGTAACTGATCATACTTTAAAAGTATAAAAATAAATGAATAACTTACAGAATGAGGTGACAAAAGAGATTTGTGCAAGAAATATGCAAGATATTTAAGCAAGAAGGAAGTGTTTCCATATAAACAAGATGTGAGAACAGACTCACAATTCTGATGATTTGAGGAATATGTTTCAAGTCCTGAGAGTACTTTTAATTTGACTAAAATCTAATCATGAAAGTAAGCATTAAAAGATCCTCAATGTTAATATTTTTATTTTATTATTTATGAAATTTATAATTTTTTAAGTATAAAGTTCCTATGATTGACATTAGGTTTGTATTTTGTGTGCTTGCCTTGCTTGCAAAGCTTAGATGTTGAACTGAAGCTTCATTATTAGAACTGTTCCTGCTTTGAAGATGCTGAAAGTAACGTATATATTTTAGATTAGCATGTCATCATGCTTTTTTTGGTCACAGGGTAGTCATGTGACTTTGGAATTTGCATAGCTGAACAAAAATATTTTGGTAGTTTAATACATATCCTTACTGTTCTATTTTTATAAGTTGTACATATTCAGTACTGCTAAACAAACAGTTGGTAAATTAACTGCATTAACTTGTCTGATCAGTTAGATCCATCCTCAAAATACAGTATTCTGACAGAGGTCCACCATTTTTAATATTATGATTACTATCTATTATTTCAGAGCTTTCCAATAGTATTGTTTCAACATCACATATGCTACAAGTTCTAGCATATCACATACAGCCACAAAAATAACTCTCATCACACAGAAATAGGCATAATTTTATAATAAAAACAGCAATAAACTATTAATACAAAATATACTGAGCCCTTTCCATATAACTGATAATGTTTCATTAATATGGTTCAATCACTTCAACCGGGGACACTCAATCCATTACAGCATTTACAGGAAATAAATTGATGAATATGTTAGGCAATACTCGCAATAATTCTTTAATACAGGAGTTGTATACTCATAGAGCAACCTTTCCTATGAAATATCTGATATATCAGAAAATGCAAACACTGTTATATATTTACAAATATCAACACAACTAATTTCAAATACTTACCAGTCTTACTATTATTCATACTGCAAATGCATCCAAGATAAACAACTTAAAAGGATCTCAACATGCAATGAAGAACTGATTTTACATATTTCTAGGCAAAAGACTTCAAAAGTAAAGATAAATGAATTGGCAAAACAATACTTTTGAAACGGCTGCTCTAAAGAATGCAGGGGAACCAAATCAACTCTCCCACAAGAAGTCCAATGGCAGATATTAAATGATTGTTTGTAGTGCTATATTAAGAAATAGCTCATGTTGATGGCAATTTGTGAATAAAATTGTGAAGAGCTGCCAGCTGGATATATTTATGAAACACACCTAACCACTAAAGGCAGGCATGTGTGGAAGCTCTCATTTTCTCTAGAAGCATACATATTCTATGTATGACTTCCACACTACAGTTGTGGCCCTTACTGATGAGTTGCGTTTAAAAATTGTTAAAGGAAACCAAACCTTATTGATCTTGTTAGACATTTATGTGGCATGGCAATGCTAAGTGTGCTGTGTCTCCTCTTCAGTGTTGTTTGCTTTGTCTTAAAAGAAAATAATATAAAATATGGTAACAATGCTACAAGTGGATCCCTTAAGAAACCACCCTGGCAAGCTTCTGCAGGTCTCATCAAAGCAGATGAATAGAATAGAGAAATGTCACTGAAGTTCATCATTGTGCTCTACTTCATTCATCCAATGTAAATTCTGCAGTCCTAAAAGTGCTATTGTTGTTAGATCAAGATTAAAAATACCAAACTGGCAATAAACTAAATAATAAATATAAATAATAGGTACCAAACAATGTCAGAGTAATAATGATGATTGCATGTTTTACTTGTGGATTGCCTTGAAGAACCCTGATTGTCAATGCTATTAACATGATGTGGTTTTATCTGGCCATTTCTTAAAAATATGAAAAAGATTTCAACTTGAATTATTTAAAATTCAAATTTGGATGGAAATTTGGGGTGTTTAACTGCTTAAGAAATATTCTGTGTCTATAACAGTGGTTTAAACTCAGAACATTTGTGTAACAGCTTGTTCTATACCTACAATAGTTATTTCACAATTGAAATGTGACTTTGTGAATTCAAAATGGTTCAACTTTGAAGCATTTTGCACATCCCTAATTCTAGGAAACTAGACAAAAATGAACTCATGTAAGATTATAATTGATACATTAACCTTTACTAAATGCATTCGAACACTGGATAACTGTATGGGATACCTTAACTTAAACTTCTATAATGAGTATTGGTTGTCTTGATAGTTAAATGTCCACCTTTAGTTCTATTGAAATGAAATGAGGAAAAGAAAAAGAGTGGAGAGCCTAGTAAAATTGATAAAATTCAGAATTTATTATAAACCTTTAATTTCGTATCTAGTAATAAGCCTCCTAAGAACAGCAAATCTTGCTTCTAAACATTTAGAAGATTAGGATCTGCAACATCAACAATCTGAGTTCAACATAGTTTATCTGGAAACTGTTATAAAGGTCCAAAATATCAACAGACTACAGCTATTACAGCTTTATATAGGTAGTCCTCAACTTAGAACCATTTGTTTAGTACCCATTTGAAATTATAACAGCACTGAAAAAAGTGACCTGTAACCAGTTTTCACACTTATGACCAGTGCAGCATTCCTTTGGTATGTGATGAGAATTCGGATGCTTGGAAACTGGCATGTATTTATAATGCTGCAGTATGATTACCTTTTGGCAACCTTCTGACAAAGTCAATGGGAAGCCATACTGATTTAACAACCATGTTGCTAACTTAATAACTGTAGTGATTCACTTAACAACTATGATAAGAAAGGTCATGAGGCAAAACTCATTAAACCGCTTTTTTGCTTGGCAACATAAATTTTGGGAATATGGATGCATATGTAGGAGATTTTGGAAATAACTAGCTCATGTGCAGAATCTTTTTCCTGACAATCCATAAAAATTCAGGTATAACATTTTTTAAAATGTTTATACTACCTTTCAATTAGCAGATACAAAAATTTATTTTAGACTAGCCATAACGTAATCCAATATAAATAATATCCAAAATTTCAATTTTACAGTCACACCACACAAATCTTCCATCACTTTATTTCCATCTATGTCATACAGGGTCTCCAAAAAGTAGTTCCAAGGTTCACTTAAAGAATCAACTATTCTCCTAATAAATACTTGCCTAAACCAAAATTTAGAATTAGTTGCTCAAACAAGGATTCTCATAAATGTTTTGGTTTTTTAAAAAACAGTTCATTGAGTTCCTTTAACAAAACAGGTTATCACTTCCCATAAAGCAGTACTTCACAAGTCACTGAACTACTTTCCTGCAACATGTTTCAGAGTATAACATGAATATAAGCAAATAAATCAAATTAATACATTCAGGAAAATAATTAAATAGACATGATTTTGAGTTTTCCCATCTCACACAATATAATAATTTGGGTATGAAGATGACAGGCAACATTGCTGTTCCTATTCTTATAAATCAACTGAAGGGCACTGGATACTTCCAGATTTCAATTTTAATTACTTATGAATTGAATGGATTTTACACACCAATATGAATAGAATGAAAGATTTTTTCTTACTATAAAGTATTGGAATTCCTGTATGAAAATATTCTAAATATAGTAATTTCATCTACATAAGAACCTTAAGAATGTTTTATTCCATTTACAATAGAAGGCAATTTGAACATAGCTCAATATACCTTTAGCAAATTAGCTTTTGTATACTTAAACAAGATGATGTTCAAAATACTGAAAGGACAGCAATCCATAAAGAACTATTTTAACTTTTACAAAAAACAGCATTCCACAAAGAAGTATTTTGCCATTTTTTTATTAGGCCTTCTTCACTTTTTAGTACAGTACTTATTTTTATATACTACATTTACATTATCATATACCTATTCATTGGAAAACATATACAAATGTACTTGCTTGCAAGAAAAGATTTAACTTGATTAGCCTTCAGACTGAGTAAAACAATATATACTTTCACAGGAAAGAATAAATGTAGCAAAACATCTGTTTTGCACACCACTTCCTTTGTGAAGCGGGAGGGTGCAAAGAACAGCAAAAGTATCCTTTTGGTAACAGAGAAAGCTCAAGAAAGCTAAGCAGACATCAGTAAATTCCTCTGTTTTTAGAAACGGCTATTTTTTTAACTGAAAATTGAAAAATAAATTGCTCTTGACATACATCTATAACTAAGCATGCACATCTCAACGTAAACTATTAAAATATATTCTTTATATCTAGAGTTTGTTGAAGAGCCTCTCTTACCACAATTGCATTAGAAGAGTGCACCAATGGCTTCAGTTCATTCAAGTCGTTCTCAGCCTAGAAAATGCAACGTTAAAAACAATTAAGAGAAATAAAAAGGGTAACCCAAAGCTGATGAAATATACTGTATTATCTATAAATTAATAACCTAGATTTATTTTTGTTTACTCAGAATTAAGCCACATTGTAATGAACATATTGGCTTTACTTTTAAGATACTATGCATAAGGTTGCAATCACTGTTACAATTAGGCAACCTTATGCCTCTTTTATTACCTTATCCCATTCTCCTTCCATGACATGATTGCGGAATTTGGTGGCAGAAGGGTGTTCTAAACGACATCCTGACTCTTGCATGAGAAGATCAACAGTCTGGCTGTGAGAGAGAGGCATAGTGTTCTTAAAAAGTTGACCAGTCTTTATTCTTATCCTTATAGATAACCCATCCAGTGTAGCCTTAGTACACATGTTTTAAAAATATAACAAAATTACCTGGGCTTTCTCAATAAATTCTAGCAAATAAGACATATTTTTCTACTATTTTCATGATAAATATTTTGTCAGGAAATTCTTTACTTAATAATTCATAAACCCTTACTTTCATAAATTCTTACTTTCCCAATTATTTAAAATGAACAATACTGTTTTCCTTGTATTAAAACTCTAACAATCAACGGTTTGCCTCTTCCTATAAACTTGATTTCTGTCAATCCCATTTTTATTCTGTGTTCTAAATTAATATCAACTATTCCTGCAGTGGTTCAAGTTCTCACTTTATGAAGACCTTAGTTTTCCAAGGATACACTAATATATATATATATATATATATATATATATATATATATATAGTCAAAATTAAACTAGCTGCTATTACAATACGCAACTCTCAGGTTTGTTTTAGTAATCCAAATTACTGATGTACCATGTTTATTTGCTTTTCACCCTCCCCCATTCCAGTACATGCCTATTACTCAGCTCAAAGTACTGCAGTGCTGCAAGCTACATAAGAGTCAACATATTTGACATTAATTTTAAGCACATTCCAAGAGGGTTAGACACTAGTATATTCAAGTTTAATTTTAATACGATCAATCTACAGTTTAAAATGTTAGTTTAAAACTGTAGAACGTCTATCTAGCTGTGTAGGGATGTTTTGCTGTAATCTAAAATTCTTCTATATTAGACCCATCTGCAAATTTTTCATATTTATATTCAAAATGCTAGTTTACCAGTATAACCTCTGTAATTTATTTGTCTTTAATAATGTGCTGCTGGGCCTACATGTTCTCTTAAAACGAAGTTCACATTAGACTAGGCCTGAAAAATAGGCCCTGTCGTCTCATTGCCTTCAACTCATTCTCTGGTTTTATTTATCCCTCACATTTCTGTCTTTGTTATTAAACAGTAACATACTAATGTGAACAAAAAAATCTCCCCATTGGAGAAGAATAGATCAACATATAAAATGTTGGCCTTTTTCCCCGTAGGTATATAATTGATCTTTAAAATAAACAAGTCTGCCAGAGTTATTGTTCTCATCAACACAAACCTAGATCCATATTCTCGCCAAACAATCATCCGATGTTGCTTCCTACAAAAACAGATATTAGCAAGAGGAGTATCATCCATCTACTCTCGAAACCTCCCTCTCCCCCCCCCAAAAAGGCCAGCCGAGGAAATGGGCTGGAAGTACATGGTGGGCAAAGTCATCCTCCGGACGATCTCGCCACCCCCCTCGCACACACATTCCTCAGGTTTAAGCCTACGCATTATTTGGGAGGCAGGATGGATCGCAACACCTACTCGCCCCACTTACTTGAGGCCCAAACCGTGGAGGTGCTGCCCGATGAGCCGGATCACGTCTTCATCGGATTGCGAAAGTCGCTTCTTCTTCTTCAGGGCACTGGTGCCGACGCCGACACCGCTGCCTCCCCCCATCTCAAGCGCGGAGCCGCCGGGGGCCGAGACCCCATTATTGACACTCGAGCCGCCACCGCCGTCGCCGTTGTTGGCCGACGGCAGCAACCCATTGGCGTGAGCTAACTGCTCTCCAGTGGTCAATCCCGACGAGGCCTCGCCGTTTTGGGCGTTGAGGCAGCCCAGATCCGGACCCTGTGACGACGACGGCGGCGGCGGCTGTTGCTGCTGACCCCCTCCTGCTCCGTTGGCCTGCATGGTGCTGCCGCTGGCTCTGAGGGGGGTGGCAGCCGGGGGGGCAAGCCCGCAGGAGAGCGAGGGGGATGAAGACGAGGTGAGGCCTGCTCTGCCCGCGGAAGCCCCGGGCTCTCCTGCTCCCTCCGCCGCCGCCGCCGGGGAAGCCCGCGCTTTCTTCCGCGGTGGCGGGGAGGCTCCGCCGGTGTCCGAGTCGGAGGAGGAGGAAGCGGAGGCCAGAGTTTCCTCGCCGCGAGCGGCCGTGGTGGGAAGCCGGGGGGGGAGGGGAGT
>JANHFM010003463.1:63011-73076 GCA_032468115.1 Grayia smithii | reverse complement strand
ACAAAGGAACTTCTGCTGAAGGAGACAAGGTGGAAAGGGAGCAGCCGGTGCTCTTCCCCTGCTGGAGGCTCCAGCCATGAGCGAGAATGCGCGCGCTCCTTCCGGGAGATAAAAGCCACGAGCGGGACCGGCTTTCCGCCGCTCCACTCGCCTTCTCGCCCGGATTCCCTCACGGGTTCAGAGCAATTCTGTGTTCGGGACTTTCCCGCTCCCGAGTCCATTTATTTTCCATTGGGGTGAATTGGCTTTTGGGTTGCTTTCTGAATCATCCCGCCCCCTTCTTTCGTTCTTTCTCCCTGCCGGTTCGTCTTGGATGGTTTCGAAGTGTCGCCCATTTGGATGCGGAGTATTGCTGGAGGTGTCCTATTTTCATGTTGATAAGCTGCTTGCCTTATCGGAAGGTGTAAGAGAGAAAGGTAAAAGCCAGAACTGCGCTTTGGTACGTCTAACAGGAGGACCTCGTTGTGCTTCGAGCGGGGCAGTTTTGCGAAGCGAATTTGTCTGGAGCTCTCCTTTCATTGGGAAACAAGAAGCTCTTCGCGCCTTGCTTCAAGAAGCTCTTGGCTTCCCAAAACTAGGCTGGAGGCGCGCCGCTTCCACGAGGTTCTTCTCCTGGTCCCGCCATGGCCTTCACGTTTGCTGCCTTCTGCTACATGCTCTCCTTGGTCTTGTGCGCTGCTTTGATTTTCTTCGCTATTTGGCATGTGAGTAGATCGTTTCTACAAGTTTTCCCCAAGTCCATGCATTTCACTTTCCTCCACGCTTAGAACAGAATAATAAGAGTTGGAAGGGACCTCGGAGGTCTTCTAGTCCAATCCCCGGTTCGACCGGGAGTCCCCATACCATTTCAAACAAATGATTGTCCAGTCTTTTTTTTTTTGAAAGCCTCCAGGGATGGAGCACCCACAACTTCTGAAGGCAAGCTATTCCATTGGTTAATTGCTCTCACCATTACTTAATTCTAGGTTGCTTCTCTCCTTGTTTAATTTCCAACCACTGTTTCTTATGTGACTTTTGGTGCTTTGGAAAATAGTTTGATCTGCTAGTCTTTGTAGGAGCTCCTCAAGTATTGGAACAGTGCTATCATGTTAACCCTAGTCCTCCTTTTCATTAGACCAGACATACCCAATTCCTGTAACTGTTCTTCATATGTTTTAGCCTCTAGCCCCCTGTCATTTTTATTGTTCTTCTCTGCACTCTTTCCACAGTCTCAACACCTTTTTTGTATTGTGGTGATCAGAACCGGATGCAGAACTTCATTCACACATAATAGTTATAGGTCTGGGCAATCATTTCGGGATTTGACCAAACTGGAATCTTTTAACTGCAACTCAACTCAAGCATGAGATAGATCAGTTAGAAAACTTCTCCAAAAAGTGTTTTTCAGTGGAGAAGCTCAGTTTTCAGCTACAGTTCAGAACACACCTTCCTATGCAGTAAGTTAGAGCAGGCAATAAGAGAGTGCCTTCTAGTTGCACTACCTATGTGGTTGTGTGTTAATTTGGAACAACAGAAGCATGAAGCAGCATGGACAGAGGTACGTAGAGTTTCTCCTTGTCATGTGTATGCAAATGCTGGTGGGGCATGATTTTTTTTTTTTACTTGAGCAGACACTTTGGCATGAAAGACTACATATGATCCTACTACATTTGCCACAAACTCATTCTTGGTATGTCTGTGCAGATTCTCAATCATCCAGGTTATGGTTGCCCCAAAGGTGCTTTTCCAAAGGGCGAATGGACTTTCTTAGTTTTTTCCTTGAAAATGTTTCACTTCTCATCCAAGAAGCTTTGTCAGTTCTGACTGAATAGTGGGGAATGAAAGGATTTATACTCTTTGCAGACTTCTGGTCATTAGCATCCTGAGAGACATTGAGGCCACTGTGGTTTATTTGGAACCACAGAATCACCTGAATCACAGTGCAAATAGATGTGGAGCCTTCTTGGGACTGCTGAAAGATCTATGTTGTAGACAGGAGATAGATGATGTTGTATTCCTCCCCCTCTGTTGAGAGAGGGCTGTTCAGTTTTAACATAGATGGGCTTTTTGACCCCCTTTCATTCTACAGGTCCTCTCTATCCAGAATGTGAACTTTTCTATCTTCAAAAAAGTGACCTTTGTCTTTCATATGCAGATGGACTGCTGAATCTTGTCTTGATGGATTGTTCTCCTTTGTTGTGCCATGCACTTGTGAAGAAACAACCACTTATTTATGAATAAATAAATTTCAACCCAAAACAGTTAGAACAGTCCCCCTTTCTTCTTTTCTTATGATTCTAATGCAGCTCTCTATTTCCTTTCTCATTTCAAAGTGGGTGTGAGGGCCTTAAGATATGGTTATTGAACAGTCAAGGTAATTTGGATGTCTTGGCAATACCTTATCCAGACTTGAATTTCTGAAGCTCTTCAAACAAGTTTGCTTAAGGAGGAAGGGGACAAATAATAGAATAAATGGACCTTGGATGTATTTTAGTCCAACCCCCTGCTTAAGGCATTTATAAACATATTTATAAACATTCTCATAAATCAGTAAAATAGTCTTTTACTATAGTCTTGAAGGGATGTTCTCTCCCCCACTCTGAATTCCAAAATGAGGAGAAGTTCGTTTGATGCCTATTGTGCTAGCTGAACAAATGTGGTACACTGGTCTTTCTCATCATTGCAGAATACATTGCTACTATAATTTAGAAGACTGTATGGGGTATCAGGCCCACTCAGTTTTATCAAGAGACTACTGAAAATGAAACACTGTTGTTATTCTGAATATGGTGTCATATTGCTTTTTCTCCTTCCTGCTGTATCAAGTGGCTTACTTATGGCTGACTTACTTTGCCAGTTAGATTAATAGCTCTTAGGTTGTCATTGTAGTGGTGTTTCTCCTCAGTGTTCTAAACTATGTCCATTCCCCTTTTGTTTTCTTTAATCTGATTGTAATTAACAATTTCTTAATTAGCTATCTGCCAACTGTTATTTTCACCTAGAAAGTTGGACAAGGTGCTCTTTGTATCAGGAAATGACTAAACACTAAATGTACTTGCTTTATGTTATCACATAGTGTAAGCATTTATATGTTCTGACTGACATGTTGCTTAAGTCCTATAAATATCTTTGAATAGGGACATCATGTTCTGACAATGATACAGGCAGTGGGTAGGCTGAGTATGTTCCGCCTTTGCCAATTCTCGCATTGATGCAGAATTCTCAGAATAAACAACATCTTCAAATAAATCATTTTATTTGAAAATAAGATCATAACAGAGACCAATCTTATTTTTCTAAAATTCTATACTTGTCCATTGTATAAGTATATTGGAACTTCTTTCCAAATAGCAAGTCATGATGTTTTAATGTCTGCTTTAAGCATTATGTATTATACTTCAGCACATTCAATAGCAATTGGCTTCTCAATATTTTAGACAAAAGTTTCAATTTCACATTTACTACTGAAAATGAAAAAGTAAAACAGATTTTCAAACAGATTTGAAAAAAAAGGTGACAGTAGCAATAGCAATATCATTTAGACTTATATACTGCTCCATAGTGCTTTACAGCAGTCTCTTGAGTGGTTTACATCAGCATATTGGCCCCAACAACCTGGGACTTTATTTTACCAACTTCGAAAGAATGAAAGACTGAATCAACCTTGAGTCTGTCAGGACTGAACTCCTGGCTGTGGGCAGAGTTAGTCTGCAGCACTGCATTCTAACCACTATACCACCAGGGCTTATCAATTATCAGTACCTAAAGACTTTGGCAAATTAAAAAAAACCCACTAACCTCTAAGTAAGGGCAGACTTGTCCTGAAAGGAGGCAGTGGGAAAATTATTTAAATATTGTTGCCAATAAATCTATATGGATGTGTAGATTAAGTCAACAGAAGCTGAGCAACACTTAACCAACTTTGGCTGGTCTTAAAAAGTGAAGGAAGGTTAGATTGATTAGTGCTTGGATGAGTGATTATTAGAAATCTCAAAAATGTAAACTTGGTTGCCAAGCTAATTACATATACTGTACTGTAATCACCAGGAGTCATGCTTGACTCGAAGCAAACTTAAGTATTTAAAGGCAGCAAGTCATTTATTTAATACAATATTTTTACTCATTGTCCTATTTGAGATATTGAAATACTTCAAGTCATCTCCAGAGGATAAAGGGGAAAGGAGCAAACATATGACAGATAAGAAATGAAGAACTGCTTGAAATGGTAAAAATGTAACAAGACCGAGTGGGATTTATATCCACTATACTAGCAGATTAACATAGGCTCTACATAGGTTTTTCCTTTTGATGCTAGGAAGGAAATAGTGACTCACAAATGAAGCCTTTCCATTTTGTTTTCTTTTATATCAAGTCAGGGAATTTGATAAAAAAGCTCTGCCTCTTTTAGCTACTTAATTTTTCTTGCAATCAAGGAAGTAACTATAATAACTGAATGCTTCAAAATGTCACTATACAGTATCTATGGGAATGAAAGCTGGACATAATAGGAAAGACACGAGCATCATGGAAACTAAGCAGACACCTGTAAGAATTTTATGGTTGAAAGATGTGTTCTTAATCAGTGCTCTAGAGTTTGAAAATCTGCTTGCTTGATCTCCATTTGGTTCATGTGTGCTACCAAGCAAACTCACTGCTAGAGAACAATAGGGGAGAATGTAGCAACAGTAAATCAATTCTTAAAGTGAAAACTTGTTTTATAATGTAATTTATATTGGGACAGATGTTCCATTACTGCTTTTGGATTGTTGTGAAAAATAATCTATGATTGTATACCCATACTGACAACTAAATAGTACAGAATAATGTGCTCTTGAAATAATCTTCTGGTTGAAATGAAAAAAAGTAAACACTTAACTTGCTTTAAATAATTTTGTTTAGCAATGTGTTGCCTGACTTCTACATTACATTTACAGTAGAATTTTAGCACTAATAAGAGTATGCAAGATCTCATAAAATAATTATAAATATGAAATATAATGACCCAATTAAATTCTTACTGTCACCCATAAATACCAAACAATAGCAGTTAAAAACTGCACTTAGACCTTATAAGTATAATTTTATAAAAACCAGATGCATGTGCTATAAATGGAGACATTTTCTGCTTTAAGGAAGATGACATTAGTTTATTTATGCAGGACCAAAGCAAAGACTTAATTTTGAAAAAAAAGGCCCTTTAGACAGCTTATAATTGTATTGTGTGTGAGAGAGAGCGAGAGCGAGAGCGAGAGAGAGTTAGACATTTAAGTATTTGTTTTGCAATGCTGAGTCCCCTAATTTGTTACCTATGTTAGCTATCCTAATTTTTGAAATTTTCTTTTTCAAGTTTTCTACTTTCAAGTTCCTTGTCTGAGTTTTGAACGTATTTCCAATTACTCCTCTGTACTGTAACACAAACATATTTCTTTCTCATTACAGGTAATCCTTGACTTATGACCGTTTGCTCAACAACATTTTAAATTAACAACAGCCTTGTAAGGGGTGCTTTACAGCCTTTACAGCTTATAAAGCACTCCTGACTGTTGCAAAATGTCACAAAGCCCACCTCCCCCCGCAGTCATGTGATTGTGATCTGGGTGCTTAGCAACCTGTTTGCACTTACAATTGCTTGGCAAGCGTCCCATAATCATATGCTCACCATTTGCAAACTTCCTGACTGTTTCCCCAGAAAATCAATGGTTGCAAGCTGCTGCTTGCCACCTGCCCTTCTTGTCTCTGAGGGCTGGCTAAAAGAGCTTCCTGCCAAAGGATTACCATTTTGTGCCTGCTTGCATGGTGCTGAAATCTTTCATGCCTGCTTGTACAGAACTGAAATCCTTCAACAGGGAGCTCTTTCAGTCAGTCCCCAAGACAAGAGGGAGCTGAAATGCAAGCAGAATTTTCAGCCCCTGAGCAGAGGGGCAGTGCAGTAATGTAAGGAGTGCAGAGTGCTGTGGGGTGTGTGTCAGTGGGGGTCCCAGTGCAGTGGTGGGTTGCTCCCGGTTTGGTCCGGTTCTCGCGAATATGTAGCAGTGACACTGTGACGTCACTGAACCGGTTCTACACGTCCCGGACTCGCCTCCCCCGCACACCTGTACTTAATGGTCCCTGTGCGGAGCGCTCAGAGCACACGGAGCGCGCTTGCGTGCATGTGCAGGAAACTTTTTTTGAGTTTTTTCGTCAAAAAAAGCTTCTGCGCATGTGCGGGAGCACCCATTTGGCACGCGCATGCACAAAGCGTGCATGTGCGCCGGATGCACACTCCGTGCGCTCCGACCACACGAAAAGCGTGTGCACCTTTAGAACCGGTAGTAAAGGTAAGTAGAACCCACCCCTGTCCCAGTGCATGTTACATGTCAGTATGCAGGGGCTGAAAATCCTGCTTGGATCTTGGTAGGGAGGATAGCATGCAGCCTATGCAAAGTCTCCCAGGGTTTTCGCCAACCCTTTGAGGCACTCCACACTCCTTCCTTGGGATTTTGTCTGCTTAATGGTCTGCAATATAATTTAATGACTGCATTTGGTAGTGCTAAGAATGTGGTAATTGAGCAAAGCAGTCATATGATCTCTTGCTTAACAACTGCTTCAGTCAATGAGCAAGATTTTGGTCCCACTCATGTTCATAAGTCAAGGACTACTTGTATTATGATGAGTAACTTGTATGTTACAATTAATTATCGAATAAGAGAAAATGGTATTTCTTTTTCAAATACATTTCTTTCTCTTCCCCACACATTATGTGTATCTTTCTTCAAAACACAATATTTCTTGTTTGGTAATTTTTAGGTTTATCCTCTTGTAACATGAAGCAGCACTGAATCAAAAGGAAATAAATAAACCTGCAAAATAAGTTCCAGCATTCACTTTTTTGAACTGTATATCCTGTTGAATTGCCACTAAGATTGTATACCAGACTGATATTAAGAGTGCTAGGCATACAGATTTAGCATAACCTGAATATGTCTCTGGAAGCATATTTCAGAATATGTAGCAAGTACAGAGACATTAAATCCTTTTTGTGTTTTTATGAGTTTTAAGGGCGTAATATAAATCCAATTAAATAAATAATAAATAAATAAATAAATAAATAAATAAATAAATAAATAAATAAATAGATAAATAAATAAATAATCTGGAATCTCAATACATATGAAAAGTTTATCTGGCTGGCCTGAACCATTTTTTTCATGTAGTTTTCAGATCTTTTCTGAAGATACCCGTCATTCTAAGATGACGCTCATCATTCATTCCCCGCAGACAAGAGGATGGGTTATTTCAGCGCCGAAAAAGAGAATCACACAGGTGAGTCAGTGGAGAAAATGGGCTATTACCGCTCTTCAGCGGTGCCTTTGACAAAAACAAGGGCAGCAAATATATTTTTCTTTCGTTAGCAGCACCTGGCTGATTCCGCGGCTGGCAAGCGCCTTTCTACCCAGCATGCATTCTGCTAAATAATTCCAGGCATTTTCCCTGCCATTTGTCTGGTTTCAGGTTTGCTCGCACTATTACGGCGTTGTAAATAAAATGTTACCGTTTTGCGTTCTTTAGAATGTTCTGCTTTTTTTTTTTTGCTTTTTTGGGGGGTTGGTGGTGATTTCCTATTCTTTCAGAGCCAACACGGGCATTTCTCCCCCTTTATCAAGAACTCTTCCCAAATGTATTTGCTCTCTTCTAGGTCAAAAGCATTCACTTTGCAAAGAAACAGCACTCTATCTCTAGATAACAAGGATCTCTTCCCTCTCTTTCTCCCTCCCTATCTCGGTGCTTTAAATTAGAGATCTGTTGGCAGCTTCCCATTCATCGGCACGAATTGGAATATTTCTTGCCTAGTTCTGCCTTTCATGAATCTACTTCTCCTGCAAAATCACTTCTGAAAGAAGAGTCAACAGGAAGACAAGTCGACTCTCTCCTCCTGTTTGAGGGGGGTGGCAGCACGTGATCATTGGCATTTAAGAAAGGCTGACGGAGAGAACCAGGCATGTGGCTAGTCCAGAAAAATATGTTGTGTAATTCACACCGCTTTTTTTTTTTCTATTGCCTTGTTCTGATCCAGTTCTCCAAATACGGCAAACCCTCTGAAGTGAACTCAAAAGATTCCTTTAATTAGGAGTGCCGGCAGCCCCGGCAAAAAGTTTCTCTCTCACCGCAGGCTAATAAGTCCGGCTGGCCAGAAGATGAATACTTGTCTGCCACATTTATTCATCTCCACCCCCTGCCTTTCATCCCCAGAGCTAGGGTGAGGCTTCGCTAACAGTGGTGGCTCTTCTGTCCTAAGGACCGGCCCATAGATTTCTACTGCTCTCCTCTCCTCTGCCTTCTTCACATCCGCGTGTCAGGCACTGGACCCAGCTGTTCCTCCTCTTCCTCATCAGCCACCTCCAGACCTGGGGGCTGTTGACTGTCCATCTGAGAGCTGACGGATGGCCCAGGCTCTGCCTCTGTCACTCCATCTCTAGCAACTCTTCCCCATTGGAGCTCTCATGTTGCCTTGATGCTGATCCTGACTCCCAGGCCTCACCTGACCACAAAAGTTTTTTTCAGTGCAGTTGTAACTTCGAATGGTCACTAATGGAACTGTTGTAAGTGAGGTCTACCTGTACATGAAAGATATGTTTGTGGTAGACCAGAGGGTCCACCAAGTTTACAGAACTGGTCAACCAGTGAGAGTGCATGAGGATGTTTGGTTGATGGAGATTCTGCCATTATAGCTTGGGGCACAGTGGACAATTCAGTCTTCACCCCAGCATGAAAGACAAGTCTCCCCCAAATTGTATTCTAACCAGCTTGGCTTATCCAAAAGTCCCTAGGTGGTTTGTTTTGTAGTGAAAACTTCTGCACGCTTCTTAGATTTATCTGCCCAAGTGTAATTGCTTGTGAGAAGCTAACAGCACATGTGATGCTCCATAATTAAAACCAAGGTAGTATCTTTTAAAAATTAATCTAAAATAATTTCTCCTGATTATGATACACTGATTAAACACAATACAAATCTCATTTAAAATGCCTTTTATTCCGTAACAATGCCAGGGCTGTAATTGACTCGTGTTTGATCTGCGCTCTGTGGAAATTAAACGGAACAAAGAGTATCAGATAAAAAGTAAATAGCACAAAGAAATATATATTTCTGCTTTCCTTTTTGAAATGCAAATGCATGCCAAAACATTGCTTAATATCCTTGAGCTGCATTTTGATATTTTTGGCTGATCGACTGCCTTTGTCTTAGGCGGCGAGCGAATTCATTGGGGATAACATTAGTGTTGTGTTATATTAGTCGGATGTTGAACAAAACTGATATTCACAATGTGTTATAAGGAGATTAGTCCCACAGAGAAGTAATTGCGTACGTATACAATGGGATTGAGAAGTGCCGCTTCCCTTGCCTATGGAAATGTTTCTTTGTCAAAGGAGAGGCAAATTTTCTTCCATAGTCTTCCATAGCAACCTTTATTTTTCCACTGGAATCAACACAATTGAATTTGGGCTTATCTGTCTTCAATAGAAGACAATATTTGTAACTCCTGATTGAACTGTGGGGTCCTTGATGCTCTTTGAGTTTGTTGTTGTTTTCCTGAAGATGATTCCTTACCCAGTTAAGTGACATCTTCACTCCAGTAACCCTGAAGATGTTACCTAGTTGGGTAATGAAACACCCTCAAGAAAACAAACTCAGATAGCACCCAAGGACTCTGTGAAGTAGAGTGAGATGTGAAGGCACGGCAAAAAAGCTTTCTTGTAAAATGACTCACCTACAACTATCCAGAATGAACAAATGCTTCTTGAATAGCACTAAGCAATAGCCCTTAGACTTATATACTACTTCCCCGTGCTTTACAGCCCTCTCTAACCAGTTTACAGAGGCAGCCTCTTTCCCCCAACAATCTGAGTCCTCGTTTTACCAATCTCAGAAGGATGGAAGGCTGAATCAGCCTTGAGCCGGTCAGGATTGAACTCCTGGCAGTGGGCAGAGTTAGCCTGCAATACTGCATTGTAATAACTGTGCCACTACTCACTCCTTCCTTCCTTCCTTCCTTCCTTCCTTCCTTCCTTCCTTCCTTCCTTCCTTCCTTCCTTCCTCCCTCCCTCCCT
>JANHFM010003463.1:0-11851 GCA_032468115.1 Grayia smithii | reverse complement strand
TTATTTGTTCCCTATGACTATCATTAAGTGTTGTATCCTATGACTCATGCCGAATGTATCTTTTCTTTTATGTACACTGAGAGAGTATGCACCAAGAAAAACTCCTTGTGTGTCCATTCACACTTGGCCAATAAAGAATTCTATTCTATTCTAAAAAAAAAGTTCCATAAATTCAAAAAGACTCTATTGTTTGCCTGTCATTTGTCTTTCTCAAACTCAAATTCACAGAGAATTTTTCTAACACAAATAAAAATAATATCAGACAGCATAAAGAATAGGAACAATACTGAACAGTTGCAATTTAAAAATTTTCTCCCTTTTCTGTCCAGTAAAACACTTGATATTAGTAGAGAGTGTTACCAGTGGTGTGGGAAAGTAATGCACAGGTCATAACTACCAAATAAATTGAAGCAAATGCTGTCATTTTTTGGTGGTAGCCATATGTTTAATGTAATGCCAGCTTCCACTTTAAATTAGTATAACATTCTTACTGATGTGCTAACATGAGCACTCATAATATTGCAATGTCACAATGCAGAATTATGGTGAGCTGGTCCAACATAATTGCAAATATATTTTGAGATTAATGTTTGCATAACTAATTTAGTGTACAACAATCTCATTTCTCAAGAAACAAAAAAAATCTGTGCACAAAATATCTCAGAGAAGTAAATGCTAAGCTACAGGAACATTAATGAATTCAGGCACTTACTTAGATGTTCACTTGAAGATCAACGAGCTATTATGTTAGTTGCATGACGTGCTCATGCCATGAGAGTAGGAGAAAAGCAAAACCCAATGATTTGTTTAGATCCAGGAATATTAGATAGGTGTACCACCCCCATCCCAAATCTGCTGAAGGTCATCATCAAGTGTGATCAATGCAGTCTCAATTTTGTAATCTAGCCTGAAATCTTACTGAAAAGAGTCTAAATAATCTATTCTTCCCCACAGTCCTTTCGACGTGCAAGCCTACACTTTCTGGAAATGAAAGTTGTCCAGTTCTGTTGGATCCAATGATGACTTCTTGAACAGAAGGCAGACAGCCACTTACTTCAAAGTGGATGGAACCATTCCCTTTCTGATAGCTACTGTACTGTTAGGTGTGCAGATCAAGGAAATTTTCTTCTGCATAAACTACATCTAGCATTCAAAAAAATTGGAGTGAACAAACCAGAATGATTTTCAGCTAATTGTACTGGAATCATTTACAAAACAATCCCACTTATTAAAGACCAGCTCAGCAATATTTCCTAAATTCCTTAAGACATCATAGGAGATAGTGTTTAGTATGTATCAGAATTTAATTAGGAAAGGGATTGAGAGATAGCTAGAATGTGTTTGGGCAGTTTACATTTGAGCAGAAATGGGAGAAGCTGGAACTGTTTACTTGTAAGCTGCCTGCAGATGAAACACCTAGGAGAACACTTGCTGCTCATTGTACAGAATGAGTAAATGAAAGTTTATTAAACCATTATTGCAAAGAGACCACAAACCGTAATGTTTTCTCAACCAAAGAAAATTAAATTAAATTACCTTGCATAACTTACCTTAGATCTCTAAAAACTCAGGAGAACACATAATAGTAATTTGTATGTTTATCTTAGTATCTAAATTCAATATTGTTTAGCAAGCAAGTTTGCTCAAAAACTCAGAAAACAGTTCTTAATCTGACAGGCAGCACATTAAGTAGCAGTTATATTGGAATAATTACAGGATGCTTGTAGGGAGGGGTTGCAGCTTCCTCTTTTAAGCAGAGTTGGACTAGATGATTTTTACATCTCTTCAAAACTGATAGTATTTCTGATATGAAATATCTACAGTGGAAGAGCAGTCTAGTTATAAAGTTACATGATATATTATCTATTTTCTGAACCCAGACATTACAGATTTATAACTACCGGTATATCTTGTGGATTAGAATATTAAGTGCTTTCAGACAATTGTGGTTTAATCCATAAGATTTGGTTAAGCAATCCACTTTATTATATGCAGACCCATTTTTAATCTTTGCTCTCTATTTTCTATTCTCTACATTCAGTTTATTTTGTGTTTTCATGCTGTTTTATTGTATTGTATTATTTATCTGCGAAGGTTATTTAATGCATCATGCATACCACTATTTGCTATATCTTAGTGCTGCGATGTAGAACTTTGTAAGATTACTGTAGAAAAGGAAGACAATTACAGCAATAAAAAGGAAAGTGTTAATATCTTAATGACTTTAATCAAATCTATGGTGGGATGACATTTCACTTTTGTATAGATTGTAAATTAAGAAACAATATAGAAAAGAACGATCAAAATGATCAAAAGTTTCAATTAGAGAATATATGCTAAAATAATTTTTCAAGAAATTTTGTGGAGAAAGAAAACAGGGAGGAAATCCCTCTCTCCACTAATGGGTTTTCTAATAGGTTGCATAGCAGAAGCTTCATAAATACTTTATATTGCAAATAGAGTATTTGAATATTAAATTGGTCACAAAGTTATATTAATTGTCAGATGAAAAGACCTAAAAGCAACAGTTAGGGGATTTTACCAACTTCTATCAGTTTCATTATTGTTTATAACAATGAGGTGGCAGAGTAAACTTCCTATTTCAGCAATTCAACAAGTAGATTGACTAAAGGATGGAAGGAGGAGAAGATGTAATTCAGTTGCTTTTTTGTGTAGATGTTTCTATTACACTGACTTAAGCATAGTCTGTTAATGGCTCTGCCAGGTCTTGTTATTGTTAGTGCTTCAGGGCTTCAGAAGTGGCATTTAAAAAGACTTATTTCATGTTGATGTATGGAAAAATATTACCATGAAATTTACTCCTACAGATGATTGTTTCATTCAGAAATGCTCTGTTGCAGTTTTAGCTTTGCATTTTGTTTTTCTGTTGCATCTGGTTTGATAGTTCAGCTCCAATAATGAATTAATTGATGAGTAGGCCAATGTAGTTGTGGGAATGGCTTTGTTTCCCTGCTGCTTTTATTGTGGCTCAGCAATATCCTGTGGCTTTCTTTATACTGAACTTCTAATATAAGCTTATTGCATCAGATTTTATATAAATGGATCAGGGAATCTATATCTTTATATTCTCTTATTGCTCAAAAGCAGACCTCTTTGGAGAAACAGCTATTAAAGTGCCATTGGGAACAACAGACATTTTAGTCTAAAGGACTTTAAAATAAACAGGGGCCAATTTTCTTCATATTTTTGTTTCTAATGAAGACTTTGCTAAATAATTAGGTACAATTCCTAATCCCATTCCATAAACAATTCCATTTTGGAAGATGAACATGTCATTCTGTTAATTCCTTTTAAATGATAATTGCACTGAAAGGGTATGGAGATTTGTACCACTAGAAGACAGTAGCCTTTTATACTGTGCATCCCTTTTTAATAGCTTGGACTACCAAATTGCCTTTGGTAAGTAAATGTATGGAGTTTTAAAATGTTTTCATGTTTTCCTTTATCAACAATTCCTAGTAACAATAGTAGTAAAAAAGGTAGAGTAAAAATCCAATGAACAAAAAATTTAAAATAACAAGAGTTGTATATTTTTGTTAAGTTACTGAACCATGAATATATTACTGGTAGCCTTCAGCTTACAACCAGTTATTTAAGGTCTATATGAAATTATAATGGCCCCAGGAAGGGTCTTTTAACCATTATGAAATGTTACTTGACCTCCTCCCAGCGGTCAAATGACTGTATTTTATTTTATTTATTTTTATTTATTTATTTTAATTATTTGTCAAGCATGTATTAGATAACAGATATAAGTATAAATATGATTATGAATACATGAAATGGATACAAATAAAAGGGAACATTAGGACAGGGACAGTAGACACGTTGGTGCGCTTATGCACGCCCCTTAAAGACCTCTTAGGAATGGGAGAGGTCAACAATAGACAGGTTAACGTTTTGGGCATTTGGTAACTGGCTTGCATTTACTTCTAAGTTTGCAGCATCCTACAGTCATGTGATCATGTTTTGCAATAGTTTCTGCCAAAAAACCCCATGCTTTCAGGGAAGGAATTAACTTAGCAACTGTATAAGTTGCTTAATGATCACACAATTCACTTAATGACCACTGTGAAAATAGTTGTAAAATCAAGTCCAGTCATGTGGGTGCTTTGACTTATGACTGTTATGACTCATAACAGAAAATCCAATCCCAACTATGGTCAGATGTCCCAGACTACCTGAAAAACCAATAATATTTAGAACTGTCTCAAGAGATTATTTGTAATATAGCATTTCAAGAATATTGTACCAAATGTATTTCTCTGAAGAACTAGGTTTGTTTAATGTGATTGGGGGAGAAACTTTGAGAATAGTCTACATTTGACTCTCCATTACACAGGAAGGGGGATTCATAAATCATACCCACAAATAAAAGTTTTATTGCTCTCTTCCATATTCTCAGACCTATAGTGAGATCCAATAAAAACTCTCTGTGGATGGAAGACTACTCACTAGTGGAATAAAAACAGTAGATCCAGCCTGTAATATATATTTTATGAATCTTTTTCATTATTTTATATGGAATGTAGGAAGCTCCTTCTCTTATCCACTATTTTCTGG
This sequence comes from Grayia smithii, assembly GCA_032468115.1. Lineage (NCBI taxonomy): Eukaryota > Metazoa > Chordata > Lepidosauria > Squamata > Grayiidae > Grayia > Grayia smithii. The sequence goes on along the minus strand of JANHFM010003463.1, from coordinate 7,267 downwards.
GCTGAACTCATATGAATAAGCAAGATTACATGATTGCGTGACTTCTCTATATAGTGAAGGTTGTATGCATAGAACCCAGTATTATCATCATGTCAGCTTTTTAAGAGATCTCTCAAGCTCTTTGTACATTTAAGAAAAGTACAACTATTCCAAACCACTTGTGAGATTCTGGTAGTAGTTAAATGTGAGAAAGCAAGCTAATGAGCTTGTAACTGTGATTCAAACATTAAAATATCCCATATTCCTATATGACTGAATGATGTAGAAGTAGTCCTCGACTTACAAGCATAATTGGGTCCAGAATTTTTGTTGCTAAGTGAGACATTCATTAAGTGAATTTTACCCTATTTTACGAACTTTTTTGCCATACTTGTTAAGTGAATCACTGCAGTTGTTCAGGTAGAACACGACTGTTAAGTTAATCTGTTGCCCCATTGACTTTACTTGTCAGAAGCTCACAAAAAGGGATCACATGACTCCAGGACAATCCAACTATCATAAATGAGTCAGTTGCCAAGCATTTGAATTTTGATCACATGGCTATAGGGATGTCGCAATGGTTGTAAATGTGAAAAACGATCATAAGTCACTTTTTTCAGTGCCATTATAACTTCAAAGGGTCATTAAATGAACTGTTGTAAGCTGAGGACTATCTGTAGTTTTATTCTTATCCATTTAGCTTCCCCACTACTAATAAAAAATAGAATATATATTTTTTCCATTATTGGACACTTCTGTTAGCCCTCCAAATCCTTTGAAACTGTTTCATGCAGCTCCATGTTTTTTAGCTTTCCATGAATTATCCTGTTATCCTTTCCTTGCTTTTACCAACGGTACCTATTTTTAGGGAAAGGGGAAAAAAAAGAGCTGTGCTTCTTTATTGAATTTATTGGAAAGTAGTGGCATAGCACAACAGGGCTTTTTAACTTTGACAAAAAGAGATAGAATTCAAGGATCCAGAAGATAGAAAAAGGAATTTCCATCAGCAGGAAATTGCCTACCCCAAACTCTAGAGGAAACACTGCAATTCTACCTCTGCAGCATTTCCTGCTCCCAGATCAGCAAAATACCTTTATGTGTAAAGACTTAAGTTTCCCTAGGGAATTTCTTTTACTCCCTGTCAAAACAAATACTGTGTTGAGACACATAGAGATTCCTGCAGTTAACTGTATTAGAGTATGACATGAATTAGCGTGAACTTTTTGTGCAGTTTTCCATTTATCTTAAATGAGTTAATTGAATGTTTAATTACAAACCTGAAACTCACTGAAGAATTCTTGAAAACAAATACTGCTTCAACTGTTACTTAAAATTATCTAAGATAATTTTAACTCTGTTCATGAACACTAGAACATGAAGATTATCTCTCAGCTTCTCCTGCTTCATAAAATGTGGGTTCACATGTATTTCTATAAGTACATTTGTCTCCAATCTCAGGCTGGGCAAGAAATCCAAATCCAAATTCTGGACTTGGATATATTAAATATAATATGTCTTCAATGTGAAGTTATAAAAGTCCACTGCAATATATATACACACAAGTCAAGTTCCTGAAGTAGATTCTTTTATAGGAAAGTCTCTTTATTGTTCCTAGAAATGAGTGAACCCAGACAGGCTTCTAAAGCAGGAGTCCCCAACCCCCAGTCCACGGACCAGCACTTGTCCACAGCATGCCAGAAACTGGGCCATGCAAACAAGCAAAGCCCCATCTATCGGATGCAGGCAGCACTTGAAACCATGCCTCCTCTGAGCTGCAGAAAAACCTCTCTCCACAGAACCAGTCCCTGGTGCCCAAAAGGTTGGGGGCCACTGTTCTAAGGGAATACTGGAAAGTGCAATTGGTCAATTGAAGAGAAACTGCAATTGGGCACCCTGCAGGCTTTATGATGCTTATTTTTTATGATTAAGGGTGATGATCTTGGGAATGAAAATGTTTTGTGAAGGAATCTTTTGACAAAATGGGGAGCTCAATATTTTTTTCTTACTTGAGTAAACTGATGTCTTTTGCCAATTTCATCGGTCAAAACATGCTTTGTCAATTTTAGCCTTGGTGTCAAATTACCTTAAATAATCTTGTTCTTTTGCCTGGGATTCACTGAAAGGTTAGGTAAGAAGTGGGAGAGTGAGTGGTGGAAAGTTTGGTATTCTTCCCATAATACTAATTTCATCATCAGCATTCAGACCATAGATTAAAATAAGTTCTGAACTTTCTACTAGTCAAATTTGCTCCAAGATTTATGGAAAAGGAGAAAGATGACTTGAAATGCTGTATTTGTATCTCTTAGCACCAATGGATTTAAATTCGTCCAACACATGTTGTATCATTTCTCAAATGTGTGTCATCTCTTACTATCTCTATGTTCAATCCGCAGAGACAGCTACATTATAGATTGTTGGTAAAGAATGAAACTGATGAGTGGTATAAATACAACTGAAATTTATAATATTTATATCACAGAAAGCCATTATTTGAAATAAAGACTGATTTAAATCAGTGTGACCAAGGCAATTTTAATTTCTTTCCTTCCCTACATAAATAGGAAATCCGACCTCTAACAATGAAAATATATTCAAGAAATGTATATGGGTTCAGAATTATGTCTCATTTAGTTCAATAGTCATCTCACAAAAAAAGTGGATAAGACTGCTGCCTGAACAATTTTAATTTGTGACTAAATTGAATCATATTTACAGAATGGAATAATGTAAAGCCATTCTGTGAAAACTTTCTCAAGAGGCAATAGTTCTTTTACTTATACATCATCTAAGACATGCTCTGGAGGGGTTCTCAGAATGACATGTTATGAGATAGGTATGTTAACTCTCTGTATTAAGCAACTTTATGGCTAAATTCTCAATTTATCATTGTGAAGATCCCTTCAATCAAGATGGTTGGTATGGTCCTGTGATCAAAGCCGTCTCCTTTGTACTTGGTAAATGCATCTTAATAAGAAATCTGCAGGCTATACAATTGTTTAGCATTCTCTTCTGTCCAGTATTTATTTTACTCCACCCTACCTTGACACAGAAACAAAGAATGAAATGCTTGTGATTGAGATTTAAAAGTAAACTCTGTAGGCAAATAAAGTTGTTTCATCATGAATATGAAATTGACTAAATTGGAAACAGTAGTGTAATAAAGAAGAAATAAAACTTGTGTTTGGTTAACAGCATGCAAGTTTTCAGCTTTATTAAATCGATTCTCCACTTATGCAAAAAAGGCGTTTTCACTCAGTAAGATGTTTGATCTTTTCAAGTCTTCAGAACTGTTTCAGAATGGGCAGTACAGAAAGCAATGGATGGTAGAAGAACAGAGTAGATGATATTGTTAACTATCAAATTATGGATTTTGATTATTGTTATGTCTTAAATTAATGCAACTATCCCAAAAGAAAAGAATATATGTAGCTCAGGGTTGAATTTGTTATGACCCATCAATTTGTTATGACCAAGGCAAGACAGGCCTCTAGGAGTCCTTTATTTCTCTCAACAAACAGCCCTCCAATTGCTAAGGCTCCACTCCCATGCTACCCTGAAGGCAGCCACCCTCAATCCTGCAAGAAACAGCCCCAATAGTACAAATAAAGTCCACCAAGTAGGAGCATGCTCACAGGGCAAAGTATAGGATTCCAAGTCCAGTCCACAAGGCAGAGTCCAGGCTCAAAACAATGGCTGTCCTCAGGGCAAAGAAAAGGTCGAAAGCAAATAGCAGTTCCAAGGGCACAGCAAAGGCAAAAAGCAGTCCACAGGACAAGGGCAAGGTCCAAGGCAAAAGGTGAAGAGCAATCTTCGAAGCAAGGCAAGACAAACAGCAACAGGCATGAGTCAAAGCTGGAAGAGTTTAAGCCAATGTAAACAATTGTTCAAGTACTCTTGCAGCCCTTCTCTGGGTTTGCCTACGCTTTGCTCTCCTTGCCCTTGGATTGAGGGGAGGAGGCAGCTGTTTCTCATCAGAGATCTGCTGCCTATCAGTTCCACTGACTGTCAGTAGTGGATCCTCCCCTGTTCTGTGCAGGCAGACAGCTCTCTGTCTAGTCGACCACCTCTCCCAATGCCTGAGGGGCCCAAGATGGAATGTCCTCAGCCCCTGGCCTCTCCAAACATGATAAGGGAGATGTAACATCCCCATTGGACAGTCCCTGTTCTAACTCCTCCTCCTCCAAACCGGGCTTTGATGGGGCACTGACAGAATTATGGAGTCTTACATGCTCTTTGAGCTTGGTTATTTATTTTCAGACATTTCATTACTTAACTAGGTAATGTCATGTCATTTGATCTGCCATATTAAAAAAGATTGGAAGAAATAAACTTCTGATCAGATAGTACCCATCATTCATCCCACAATAAACATACTGAGAAATCTCTTTGTTTCTGTGCCTCCCAAATTTTAATGGAGCAATCAAGCCTTCTATTATTTCCCAGAATATTAAGAGGAAACTATTCTTATTTTTGGAAGAAAAGAGAATAAGATATTTTAATATAAGGGGAGTCTTTCTTTCCACCATATCTCATAGGCAACATGTGGGATTTTTAGATGCATTGTAAAGTTTTGGTCACCACGATGTAAAAAAGATGTTGAGACCAGAGGTGGGTTATACTTACCTTTGCTACCGGTTCTGTAGGTGCACGTGCTTTGCGTATGGTCAGAGTGCGCGGAGCGCACGTTCGGCACGTGTGCCGAACGGGTGCTCCTGCGCAGAAGCTTTTTTAAGCAAAAAAGCTCAAAAAAGCTTCCTGCGTATGCCCACAAGCACGCTGTGCATGCTGCGCAAAGGGACAGGTAAGTACGGGCGCGTGGGGGGGCTTCGGTCTGGGACTATTAGAACTGGTTCGGTGACGTCACAGCGTCACCGCTACCTATTCTATAGAACCGGACTGAACCGGGAGCAACCCACCACTGCCTGAAATCTTAAAGAACCTGTGGGAAGATCCAGGTAAATTGAAAAGCAAAAGGGATTATCTATTTGAAGAATCTGTTATCTCTGTAAAGATATATAAAGGTCTAGTACTTTGGGTCAATACTTACTCTTTTTGTTATGTAAGTCTAATACTCTTTATTTTTCTGTTCAAGATCAGTCGCTGGGTATCCTTTAGAATTTTATGAATATATAGGATTGTCTGCAAAAATATACTTTCTTAATTCCAAATTTCTTGTGTTGTACAATATTAAAATCCCAACTCACTGTCCCATCTTTGTTATGATGACTTTGCACTTGTAAACAAGTGAATTGTACCCTAAACAGAATATTGCAAATTCATTTCAGTTAATCTGAGTGGTGATGAAAATGCATAATGACCAGCTAGAGTCTAGACATTTGAAGAGGAGTGAGACTCTCAGGAAATTATTTCTTTTATTTATTTATTTTATTTTAGCAAATTTATATGCCGCCCTTCTCCCGAGGGACTCAGGGCGGCAAACAACAAATGAACATATAAAAGCAATTTAAGATAATAGTTAAAATCAATTTAAAACTCGTATACAATCAAAGTTAATAAATAATAAAAAAACCTTGGAAACAACATCAGCCCATCTGTTGGAATAGCCAAGTCTTTAGGTCATGATGGAAAGAGTGGAGATAGGGTGCCGTCCGGAGCTTGGTGGGTAACCCGTTCCAGAGGGTGGGTGCACCCACAGAGAACACCCTACCCCTGGGTGTCGCCAGTTGACATTGTCTGTTTGACGGCACCCTGAGGAGGGCAGCCCTATGTGAGTGCACAGGATGGTGGGAAGAAGGCAGGAGATGGTCCTGCAGATACCCCGGACCTAAGTCATGAAGGGCTTTATAGGTGAGTACCAGCATCTTGAAGTGGATCCAGAGGGCCACCGGCAACCAATGCAGCTCACGCAGGAAAGGTGTTACATGGGAGTAATGGGTAGTTCCCGTAACCACCCATGTGGGTGTATTCTGTACCAGTTGGAGCCTCCGGGTGCACCCCAAGGGCCGCCCCATGTAGAAGGAGTTGCAGTAATCCAACTGAGAGGTAACCAGGGCATGAGTGACTGTGGAAAGGGCATCTCGGTCTAGTAAAGGGCGCACCAGGCAAACCTGGGCAAAAGCCCCCCTGGTCATGGCCGTCAAATGGTCTTCTAAACACAGCCGGGAATCCAGGAGGACTCCCAAGTTGTGGGCCCTTTCAGAGGGAGCCAATGCCTCCCCCCCATCAAATGTGATGGGACCTCTAGACCACAAGATGCTGGCATCCACAGCCACTCTGTCTTGTAGGGGTTGAGTCTGAGCCTGTTCCTGCCCATCCAGGCCCGTACCACTTCCAGGCATCAGGACATCATGGAAAGGGCATCCCTGGGGTGGTGTAGGGTGGAGATGTATCAGTGTACTGATGATACCTCACCCCGAAGCCATGAATGATCTCACCCAATAGTTTAATATAGATGTTAAAGAGCAGGGAGGAGAGAACCGACCCCTGAGACACCCCACATGTAAGGGGACTCGGGGTGGACCTCTGTCCCCCTGGCCATACAAACTGTGAGCAACCCGAGAGGTAGGAGGAGAACCACTGTAAAACAGTGCCTCCGACCCCCAACTCCCTGAGTCGCTGCAGTAGGATACCATGGTCAATGGTATCGAAAGCTGCTGATAGATCAAGTAGGACCAGGATGGAGGAGCAACCTCCATCCCGGGCCCGCCAGAGATCATTTACCAGGGTGACCAAGGCTGTTTCTGTGCTGTGCCCACACGGGAACCCCGATTGGTATGAGTCTAGGTACTCCGCTTCATCCAGAAATTGTGGGAGCTGTTGTGCCACCATAGACTCTACAACCTTCTCTATGAAGCGAAGGTTGGATACGGGCCAGTAGTTATTAAGGGAGTCTGGATCCAGGGCTGGCTTCCTGAGGAGGGGTCAAACCACCACCTCCTTAAGAGAGGCGGGGAAGACCCCCTCCCTCAAATTATAATTTTAATAATACAAAAAGAAAAAAAGAAAAAAAGGATGAACTGATGGATGGAGTGTAACCATATTTATTTTATGGTTTATTTTCATTTTTAAAAATCCACATAAAACTCATCTCTTTTTGACCTCATGATAAATGCACATAGTTTTCTTGGCAAAAGTGTGGAAGTGGTTTCAATTACCGCTTCAAAGTGAGATTAATTCCTGGTGTTTTTACCCATGCAGTATTCTTTGCTGTCTCAGAGAAAAGATTTGCCCTTCTGAAATGGACTGTTGTGTTTCCTTGAGTAATTGCCCTATCCAAATACTAATCAGGATCAACTCTGCACAGTTTCTACCACAAAGGTGCTGCCAT
>JANHFM010003461.1:28586-40720 GCA_032468115.1 Grayia smithii | reverse complement strand
ATACAAAGAATGAAGGGATTTGCTAAGCACATTGGCTTGTGCTTAATTGTAAGCTGCCCTGAGTCTCCGGAGAAGGGAGGGATATAAATGGGATTAAAAAAAAAAATTTTTTTTATGGTACTACTCCCCCAAAAAGTGGTTGTATCAGCTAGTTTTAGAAAATATACTTTTCCCAAAACATTTCCACAATTTTGGCCACTACTGTAGTAAGGGCTCCTTTTTGGAAGGAACACAGCATTTTTCCCAAGGAACACCAGCCTTTTGAAATTCTTCCAGCAGTGAAAATCTATTTATTTAGGCTTTTACTCTGCGATTAGGCTGAGGCCCGTTGTCAAGTTATAGTCATATCTACCAGGGAATGAACATTTTTTGGTCTTTCATATATGGCTGAACTAAATCCCTCAACAGTGGCCATTCTGAGAAAATTCTACCAGAGCAGCCTCTGTATTTGTGTAGAAACATTTCTTTAAAACATTTTTTTATTACATCTTTATATATATATATATTTAAAAAAACCCAGCTCTTTGACCAAACATTCAATTTCAGAGTGTGGCTGTTTTGTAATAAGATGGAATTTAACTATTGAAAACTGCAGTAAGGGACAAACAAATTTCCAATTTCCAATGTCTGATCTTTTTTTAAAAAAATCTATCATATTTAAGAATTGTCCATCTACCTTTGCTTTTGACTTTGGTCCCCATCACTTTTTGCAAGGTGTTAGCAATTGTCAAGTTTTCTATACCGTAAAATACACGGTGGAGCTGCTGATTTAAAATCTTCTGCTTTCAATGGGCATCTTTGCACCCATCTTAAATTTGTGGAAAATGCTTGAATTCTTAATGTGCACAGACACAGACACACTTAGGCGCTACATGCTTGCTGGTGTGGTTTTAAGGCAGACAAGAGGAGGGAAAAGTAATGATGAGATCCCATGCTTATTTATTCAAATATAAGCTGCATTCAGCTCAATGAAACTTTTTAACAGGTATCTAAAATCATTGCTTAAACAGGTTTCTCTTTTCTTTCTATGAAAAGCATTTTCCAACAATGCCCTCTAGTGGATTGGCTTGAGATTGTAAGGCAGAAAATAAGAAGAATTAAGCCGTGGTTTAAACTTTACAGGAATGTCTGTCCCTATTAAATTTTAAAATGCGATTGATTTTGAAAAAGAAACAGACATGGCGACAGGAGTCCTTGGAAATGGGCTGCCTTCCATCTCTCGTCTGTTGAATTGCAAGAGCTATAAACTTTCGGGTGAATGGCATTTGAATAGAACACGATTAAATTCCACGAAAGAAGGCGAATATATGCGTCCCAGGATAACGTTGCAGGACCAAAATGGGTCAATCATGGGAACCAGAGGTTTAGCTAGAGAGAAATTCTCTGAAGATGGAAACCATCTTCAGCATGAGTCCAAAACAGTGGTGGGTTGCTCCTGGTTCGGCCCAGTTCGCGCGATCCGGTAGCGGTGACAATGCGACATCACTGAACCGGTTCTCTGCGGCCGGGAGCTAAACCCACCTGCCCGCATTTTTTTCCCCCCATACCGTATTTTTCTTTTTTTTTCTTTTTTAAGTGCTCTGCGCATGCGCAGAGGGCTTTTTCCCCCCTCTAAACCGCACTACAGCTGGTAAATACTGTAGCGCGCATGTGCAGAGCGCCCATTCATGCATGAAGAGAACCATTGGTGAAGGTAAGTAGAACACACCCCTGGTCCAAAAGCCTGGAAAACAAAACCTCTAGTCGAGGTGACCCACTCAAATTGGATGCTGCAATGTTTAAAATGGTCATCATTTTCCATGGCTGTAAGAAGAGGGAAAGGGAAAAAGTGCTTCAACATAATTTGTGACGCATTTAAAATAACAATCATAGGGTGAATTATATCGTAGGTAAAAAAAGGATTTGCTTTTTGAATCGACACGTATTAGATTGCATCGTAATATTGCGATAAACAATTTTCGCATAACAAGTCCCAACGATCCAGGGCAATTTAGTTGAACGTCATAAGAATACAGGTAGTCCTCAACTTATAACTGTTTGTTTAATGGCCATTCGAACTTACAACAGCACTGAAAAAAAGGGACTAATGATCATTTTTCATACTTATGACCATTGCAGCATCCACATGGTCACATGATCAAAATTCAGATGCTTGGCAACTGGTATTTATGACAGTTGGTGTCCTGTGGTCATGTGATCCCCTCTTGCGACCTTCTGACAAATCAACAGGGGACCCATTTCATTTAACAGCCATGTTACTTAACCACTGCACTGATTCACCTCGACAATTGTGGCAAGGTTGGTCATTAAGAGCGGGCAAAACTCACTTAACTGCTTTGCTTAGTAACGGAACTTTTGAGCACAATTGTGATCGTTAAGTCGAGGTCTACCTGTATCGCTACATAATGATGAAATGTCATCATAACGTGTGGTGCTTTTTTTGTGTGTTTCCTGATTTCAACAGCAGCTGAAAGGATATCAGAATTGGAGGGGATGTGTGTGGAATTAAAAAGAGGCATCAGCCTAGAATCCCGGTTGTTCTGACCTAGGCTCCCTTAAAAAGCAGGAAGCAGAGTCTTGGTCCCGGCAAAACCCCTTTTATTTACAAGACTGTGAATTCCTTTCATTCACAGCTAGCAAGGCCTGTCAAACAGTTTTTCAAAGGAATGTTTCTCAACACAGACCTTATCTCGCTTGGAAAGCTGCCAGGTAACTAGTTTCCAAACGCAGGGCAAGGCAAAACTTGGCACAGAGTCACGGACAGATCTTCCCATTCTTTAAACGACCAACCAACCGAATTGTTTCCTGCAAAAGCCCATTCCCTGTTCGCTCCTCTTTTGTTTCCTATGAGAGGGGCCAATCACCTCCAAGGTGTGGCTTTACTCCTAAATTGACCCTGCTTTCTTAGTTGTTTTTTCCTTCTGGCAGCTGTGCACATGCACACACTGGGAACAGGCTTCAGCTGCTCCTTTGCCTCACTGCTGTCTAGCTCCCTCTCTGCCTCCAACACAGAGCCCTTGTCCAAGCTTCCCCCAGCCCCCAGGACTGTCCCATGTTGCTCCCCAACCTCCTCACTGTCCAACTCTGCTGCCAGGTCTGCTGGCTGCCAGCAGGCCACAACACCTGTGTGGCCACAAGTGAACTAAGTCCAACCCCACCCTTGAATTCTGTTGCCCCTCATCGAACTTCAAGCAGGCACTGTTAGTTGAGAAGCTTCCTGTGCATAAATCTGTTGTGTGGATCTGGTCTTTTCACACCTGACAGATAATGCTTACAGACTTGATTTCCCCATCCTATTTTTGTTTCTGCTTGGCAAAAAAAAATACCTTCAGCATTTTTATGCGGGAAAACTATGTAAATAAAAAATTAAAAGCAGTCCTCAACACAATAAAAGACCCAGACAACTCTGCTGTCATAAAGTTTTGATCTCAGCTTTACTTTTCACAACTAACAACACAAGCCAAATTTAGGAAGAAAAAAAAACCTGTCACAAGCTCCTTCTTATCAATTCTGGTATTAAAGTTACAGTATATCCATTTACATTCAGTGCTTTTTTTTTGGTGGGGTGAGGGAACCAAAAGATATTAAGTGCACAATGTCTTTATATCAATGTTTAGATAAGGCAGGCACTAGATCTGAATATTTATAACCAGAATTAGGCCACTTTCATAGATGACAAGAACAAAGAGCAATGGATCAAATGCAGGAGCTGAAGCAGAACCATTTACTTTCTGGAATTGTTTTCTCCTTGACTAACAAACTCAAATAATAAAGAATTTCAGTTTCTTTACAACAATATTTTAAAAGAGAAAGGTTGTTTCTCGGTATGTAAATTCAAAATCCCATTCTCACATGCACCCTATATAGAAAAGAACACTGCTTTCTTCAAACTGTATTTTAAGCCCCCGGGCCTCACATTTCCTGCTGTATGAAACACTGAAAGATTTTATTTATTTATTTATTATTTACATTTATATGGGCTGGGAATCAGCAGATGTTGGTGGGATTTACCAAAAAAAAAAAAAAAGAGAGAACTGTAAATAGCTCACAATGTTTATGAGATTTGGGCTGTTGTTCATCTCTTTCCAAGAGGAATCTGTTGAGATTGAACTCAGCCAACATGAGGCAATAAATGAGGTCACGGTGTGGACCAAGCATCTCAGTACAAGCTAGTTTTCTTCATGATCCGCAGAAACTCCTGTTCGTTGACTTCCCCATCTCCATCCCGATCGGCTTCATCAATCATCTCCTGCAGCAGAAGCAAAGATCAAATGAGGTAAGAGCAAGATTGTGAAAACAAAGACGACTTCAAAAACTTGGTTCAAAGAGCTTCTTACTTGTTCCAATCTGACCTCAATGTAATCGGCTTTGTTCACTGGCTGAAGTTTATTCATTTTTTCCCTCTCTTGCCTTCCCACTTGTTCGCTTACCAGAGTTCAGCTTATTTAAAATGAGTTCAGCATCACTGTTTATAGAATCGCTACATAAACAAGTCAACATAGTTTCCAACCTGAAGCTCGTCGTCGGTGAGATTCTCGCCCAGTTCTTTGGCCACGCGTTTCAGGTTTTTGAAAGAGATTTTGCCTGTTTCGTCGTCATCGAAGAGCTTAAAAGCTTTCAGAATTTCTTCTTTTGAATCTTTTTCAGCCTTAAAAAACAAACAAAAAAGAACAAACCTTTACAGACATGTTAAACAAAGTTTAACAATTGCGGTAACGCTATAGAGAGCTATGAGCCGTGGTGGCGCAGTGATTAGAATGCAGTATTACAGGCTAACTCTGCCCACTGCCAGGAGTTTGATCCTGACTGTCTCAAAGTTGACTCAGCTTTCCATCCTTCCGAGTTTGGTATAATGAGGACCCAGGTTGTTGGGGGGCAGTATGCTGACTCTGTAAAGCTTAGAAAAGGCTGTAAAGCACTGTGAGGTGGTATATAATGGGTTACCCACTAAGCTCCGGACTGCCCCCGATCTCCGCTCTTTCTGACGTGACCTAAAGACTTGGCTTTTCCAACAGTCTTGCTGATCCGGGGGGAAAAATTTAATTCTGGGTTATTAATTATATATATTGATTGTTTTAATACTGTTTTATTTGTATGGTTTTATTGTTTATACTGTTTTATCTTTGTGCGCCGCCCTGAGTCCTCAGGGAGTAGGGCGGCATATAAGTTTAAAAAAATAAATAAAATAAATAAATAAATATAAGTATATAAGTCTAAGCGCTATTGCCCTTCCTTCCTTCCCTCCCATTGTTAGAATGTAGTATTGCAGGCTAACTCTGACCACTACCAGCAATCGATTCTCAGTGGCTCAAGATTGATTCAATCTTCCATCCTTCCGAGGTCAGTAAAATGAGGACTCAGATTGTTGGCGGCCATATGCTGACTCTGTAAGCCGTTTAGAGAGGGCTGTAAACCACTGAGAAGCAGTATATAAGTGCATTGCTATTGCTATTTTAAAGCAGGTTCTGCCCTCAGTTAACTGAAGGCAGCAAGTAGGATTCCGCCGGAGATGCTTTTACTGCTTACATACAATTAAATGCATGCTCCTCATCCAATCAGTACAAGATTGCTGAAGAGCTGTTGACAGAAAAGGCTTTAATTTCCATTCTTTTCCAGTCTGCCTCACAAGTTGCATTGTTCTATCAGTCTCTGAGCTGAAGTTTGATATCTGGAGTTACAATAGGACCGAGCCTGGTTTTCCTCTTTGACAAATGGAACGCTATCATGAAAAATCCCAGGCAGCTTTCAACTTCTTTCAGAGTTGCAATATAAAACCAGATTCTGTCTCTATAGCCAGCACGACATACCATTTTCTGAGTCATCACTCCTAGGAAGTCACTGAAAGTAATCTTTCCTGTCCCTTCCTTATCAATCTCAAGGATCATTTTCTTGATCTCGTCCTTCTTGGGTTCAAACCCTAGGGCCCTCATGGCGACCTGAAAACAATGAAGAGAGGATGAGTTGAGGTTGGACTAGAAGACCTCCAAGGTCCCTTCCAGCCCTATGATTCCACAACTAAAATTACAGATCTCTCTGTAATTTTAGAGGCCCGCTAATGGAGCTGGATCTCAGGTAACGAAAGCATTTCAGTGATATTCTGCAGCTTGCCTTCAACTCTTTTACGTCAATATTGCCAGTCCCATCGGTGTCAAAGAGATCAAAGGCCTCTCGAATCTCTTGCTTCTGCTCTTCGGTGAGTTCGGTTTTGGGAGCTGTTTTCTTCCTCTGAGCTGCTCCTCCCAGGGATGCCTTCTTATAGCTGGAGGCCTGAGAGCATGGATGAAAGGCAGAAGAGAATATTAAAAAATATAACCCAGTTTTAGCTCCCTAGAGGGTTTCACTTCTGACTATTCCAGAGAGCCTGGCCCGACTTTGAAGAAGAGTTTCAAACACTTCTGCCTCTGAGGTCCTAGTAGCTAAATTACTGTCTTTAAAAAAATAAAAACCTCCAATTTTCAGAAAGTGAAGTGATTCATCATACTGCAGATGTGGTGTAAATCTTCAATTAATATTTTTTGAACACATCCTAAATTAAATAAGTTAATTTATGTATTTTGTCTAGGAATACCCTGGTTTCCTTCACCCAATTAATACATAGCTGGATATAGTTGTGTAGGATATATTCTTTCTGAAGTTATTCCTTAAAAAAACCTTAACCTTTGGATTGAAATGACTCTGTAAACATATTTCCCAAGTTTTAAAATTATTAACAATTTTATTGGCATTTATTCTCAGGGGGCGAAAAGGATTATGGCTGCAACTTAAAATGGAAAATGTTAATGCACTGATCCTATTCTAGGAAACTTTTTAAAACATGTATCAGCACTGATGTATTTGGACTGCATTCAGAGATGGCCTTGATCTGTGGTCAAAATAATCAAGATGATAACGACAGTACATAAAAAAGAGGGAACTTTGATCGCAAAAGCTTGGCCATTGTCTTGTCTTTTTTTGACCATACCCTGCAGATACCCCTGGTTGTATTACTTGACAGTATATGCATATCATTCAACAGGGTTGAACAAAACCTGCCGGTAGAATACCGGAAAAACAAAGAAAATAAATGGTCCACTCCACACCTCCCCCATATGCTAATTTTCTATATGCAAGATGTTCCTTTCTTGGTCAAGTACAGCCTCCCAAGAGCTGGTGGTTTTGTGGTCGTCTCCTGGCAACGTGACGGGAATGACTGGCCAATGTTTCTTGGACTTTCCAGTCTAGCCTGCACCTTGGGATCACCTGGTGGCCTCCTTTCCACTGTTGTCCCCAAATTTGGGTCTCAGCTTGGCTCTAAAGCCGATGAAGCCAATCAGACACGAGGTATGGAATTGATTTTCTTTTACTGAAGCGCTTCAGGAAAAGGGGTCCCAGCGAACAAAATGCCAGGACCCAAAACAAAGGATTCATCAAGCTTTTATAAAGAGTTGAAGAAGCTTATTGGATGAGAAGTGAAATGTCTTTAAAGAAAAAAACCAGAAAGACTAGTTGCTTCTTGAAAAAAGCACTTTTGGGACAACCATGACCTGGATGACTGAGAATCTCCATAAGTTTTTATATAAGGTGGGAAAAAGAAGCATTGTCTAATAGGCTTTTAAAAAGTTATCTAACCAGTCCTCTATTGCCTCCATGCCATCCCTATTTTTAAATAAACACTCCAAAAGTCATCTAATAAGTATTCTTTTGGCTCTATTTTGACCCTATTTCTAAAAGTTAATCAATAGCCATCCTAGAAAGCTTTTAGTCAGTCTCCTATTGGCTCTGTCTTACCCCTATTCCTTACCTTACGTTGACCTAGGCTTCCCAAGAGCATGAAGCAGACTCCTTATCCTGACAAAACCCCCTTCTTATTAAGTTACTGTGCATTCCTGACATTCACATCCAGCAAAGTCTTTCAAGGGAGAATTTACAGTCACAGACCTTATCTCGCTTGGAGAGCGGCCAGGCTGGTATCTTCCAAACTTGGCAAGGAGTCAAGGAGAGTCACGAACCAATTAAGCGAATTAATGGTCTCCTGCAAACTCCACTCCCCTTTCACTCCTTTTTATTCCCTATGGGAGGGGCCAGTCACCGTCCACCTGTGGCTTTACTCCTGAGTCGACCCTTGTTCCTTAGCTGTTCCCTTCTCCTGGCAGCTCTGTGCTTGCGCACACTGGGAACAGGCTCCAGCTATTCTTCTGCCCCGCTGATGTCCAACTCTGAAGGCAGCTGACAACTGTCAGATGGCCTTGGGCCCATCTCTGCCTCCGACGCAAAGCACTCATCAGAGCCTTCCCCAGACTCCAGGACTGGCCCATGTTCCTCCCCAACCTCCTCACTGTCCAAATCTGCTGTCAGATCCGCTGGCCACTGGCGGGCTAGATGGGTAGGAGGATCAAGCCAAGGGAGGCTATCTTGAAATTCACTACTGTTCTTCTGCAGATCCAGTACATCAACAAGTACTATGAGACTATCCGCCAGGTCATTGGGCCTGAGCTGCAGAGACGTCAGCTGGAAGAGGAATACCAGTGGCTGAAGAAGAACACAGAGCCTTTCTCTCATGCCTCCTTGCTGGTAGCTTCTCTAGGCACCTTGGCAGTGAGCACTCTGGCTTCTACCATTTTGCCAGGAACCCAACATTGATCCGGGAGCACCCCACAACTTCCTTGCAACTCTTCGCCCTGTGATCCTACTCTCATCGCGTGGTCCACGTCAACCCGTTATCTCACAGGCCTCCATTTTAGGCCTCTAAGCATCACAAACCATCCTTTTTTCCACCTCCGTTGGCATCACCAGAGTCTCCTGCAGCTGATTCTTAGGCCAGGACCTGTATAAATCCATTCTCTGTTTCTCTCCTGGATGGACCAAGCCTTGGGAACCAAGGTGGAGCAGAGGCTGAAAGAAGGAAGGGGGGGGGGGGATATAATTTTAGGTTTCACCAGGTAATACAGGTAGTCCTCGACTTACAACAGTTCATTTAGCGACCGTTCAAAGTTACAACGGCGCAGAAAAAAAATTTGACTTATGACCATTTTTCACCGTTGAGACCTTTGCAACATCCCCCGTGATCATGTGATCAAACTTCATTCGGCTTGGCAACTGGTTCATATTTGTGACCGTTGCAGTGTCCTGGGGTCAGATGATCCCCTTTTGTGACCTTCTGTCAAGCGCTCAATGGAGGAAGCCAGACTCACTTAACAACCGAGTTAGTAACTTATTGTCAGCCTCAAGGTGCTTGTTACGCTCGGCTGCCATGAAACGGGAGGTGGGGGAGGTGCAATGGGATTTGGGAAGGGGGGGGCGGAAGTGTGCTGGAGGAGAAGTCTCTCAGAAGAAGAAGATCTCAATGTTTTGCTACAACTGCACAGAACTCTGACACGGCCACGGTGGTCAGCAAAGTGCGGCTCTAGAGCCGCATACGGCTCTTTGGGCCCTTTCCTGCGGTTCCGTCAGATGATCCCACCGCTGGTGAGATGAGGGAGGTGAGGAAGAGAGAGGGAGGGAGGGAGGAAGAGGGAGGAAGATGAGAGGGAGGAAGACAGAGAGAGAGGGATGGGGCAAGAGAGGGAGAAAGAGAGAGACCTGCTTAAAAGAAAATACCCCAGCGTGGCTGGGGTGTGTGTGTGTGTCATGTGACCGGGTGGGAGTGAGTGATGTCAAGTTGGCCACGCCCACCCAGATTTTGTGGCTCCCGGTGTTTTGTTTTCTGTGGGAAATGGGCCCAAGTGGCTCTTTGACAGTGGTGGGTTGCCCCCGGTTCGGTCCGGTTCGCGCAAGTAGGTAGCGGTGATGCTGTGACGTCACCGAACCGGTTCGCAGCGTCCCGGACCCGGGCCTACCCGCGTGGCTGAACTCACCTTATTTTCAAAAAATCGCCGAAATTAGCTCTCTGCGCATGCGCAAAGCGCTTTTTTTGGAAATTTTATTTTCTGCGCATGCGCGGTAGCGTGGTTTACACGTGTGTGCGCAAAGTGAGCGTGCGCGCGCAAATTTTGTGCACACGCGTGCACGAAGAGAACCGGTAGTGAAGGTGGGTAGAACCCACCCCTGGTCGGAATTCACACATTATTCTAAGCCTAAATCAGACAAAGCACATACTGAATTAATGTAATGTGTGATCTCAGCTGCTATATATAAAAAGCAGAGAGTTCACTATACTCTGCATCAAAATGCTATAATATTACTCAACTGATCTGTAGCAATATTCAATAAAAACTTAACGCACTAAACCAATGTAAATTAAGCATAAAAGATTCTAATATCTGGGGTTTGCAGTTACTAAATTTTAGTTTAGACCACTAAGTCAAAGTTAATCTACCCTTCAGATATTGAAGAGAAAGAAAACCCAACCCCCAAAACCAATCTTTTATCTGTGCTTCTGTAGTTTTAAGCGTGCCATCACAGAGAACCTTTATTCCAACATAGAAATCTTAGTAATTAATAAATAATAATATAGTATACTAATATAATACATTGGCAGCCTAATATGAATCAAATGGTAAAAATACATTTGCCAATTTGTAGGTGCAACTGGATTTTATTTTGTTCATTATTTGATATCAATAGCTAAAAAGCTTTCTATTCAAATAAAAATTATATTTTAAAAACATAGCAAATATTAAAAACACAGCTAGCCAGAGTGGTAATTATAGGATTTTTGTTTGCAATGATTTAACACCCATACAAAAAAAATACCACATCACCAATAATTCGATATTGCCTCTTCCTATATTGTGATAAAAAACAGTTTTCCATATTTTTATTTTGCATCTTTAAAGGGAATCCATCAGGATGGTGATGGTGTTTTTTAAAATGGGACTTGTCAAATATATATATATATATATATATATATATATATATATATGTATATGTATATGTATATGTATATGTATATGTATATGTATATGTATATATATTCCACAATCCGTATTGAATTTCATGCTGATAGAAATAGCATTTTCTCCTTTTAGGAGCTAGGAGGAAGACAGCCATGAAGTATAACGGCATGCGTATTTTAATTGTGATGCTTTTCTGGAATCATGTTGGGACCACCCTGAGAAAGTTGTTGTGCTATGTTGTGGTTACAAGTGCTACCTCTTGTTTTAAGAGGAGGAATAATTGCTCTTGAATTAAGAATTCAAAAGTGGAAAATATGGGTAAGCTGTCAGACATTTGAAATCGATGATAACAGAAGGCACGAGATCAACCTGAATAAAAAGTTAGCATGCTAATTTGCTTTGCAGTTTATATGAGATGTGTTGAGATTATTTCTTTAACAGTGCAAAACCACTTTTGGCATGTCATGAGTATATACAATAGCTTACTTTATAAATATATATCTTGCATATATATCACAGAAGCAGCCATAGGTTTTTAATTATGCCACTTTGTATGGTTGTAGACATTTCAAAGCTCCCCTTTGTGCTCTGTGTTATAAATGTCTTTTACTTCTTTTGAAGTCTACATGATATACATATGAGCAATTAAAAACACAGCTCAGGCTTGGAGACACTGGGTCTTCTTAATTAAACCTCAAACAAAAGCTACAAGCAAAAAACCCCTCTCTTGTATTAGAGTCATTGTTAACTGCTAGGCTTTAGAAAATAAATATACAGGAAAAAGATCAGTTGGTTCCAATTAGAGAAATCAGTGTAAATATTGAATACAAGGGGCCAGGGGAAACCCCTTAAAATTAATACCAGGTCCTAATTAGTAATATACTACAGGGCATAACTTTATTTTTAGTAATGAATTTGTTAAAGTGATCAGATGGCCAGTATGTGTATGTGTTTTAGGGTTACTATTTCATAAAAAATGGATGGGGGAAAAAAATTAAAGTCTGTCAAAGCTACAGCCATCCAAACTTAAAAATATTCATGTTGTATTAATATGGAAAAGTTTGTAAATGTACTCTTTTCTAAATAGAAAGAGTTGGGAAATAAACATAACTTAAATTTTTTAAGTTAAAACATATATTTAAGTAGCATTGCTTAAATTTGGTCTAACTTTTTCCAATATGCGTATTAAAGTGAGAGCTGATAAACTTAACCTTAAAATTTGCAATTAAGCACCGCTGAAGACAGTATGGAGTCAGTGTTTCATACTGTCCATTTGAAAACATCAAAGGGGTGAAGCATTTTCAAAATGGGAATGGATTT
>JANHFM010003460.1:60225-73512 GCA_032468115.1 Grayia smithii | reverse complement strand
GTTGGTGCGCTCACAGAGAATGCCCTCGCTCTGGGGGTCGCCAGCCGACAGTGTCTGACTGACGGGACCCTGAGGAGGGCAGCCCTATGTGAGCACACAGGGTGGTGGGATAAAGGCAGAAGGCAGTCCTGCAAGTACCCTGGGCCGATGCCATGTAGGGCTTTATAGGTTAACACCAGCACCTTGAAGCATTTCCTTTTTCTTCTTCCAAAAAGAAAGCCCACACCACTGAGCTGTTTGGAGCTGGAATGAAATGGCAAGAAGGGCTGCTCTGGACTGTGCAGACACTGAGCAGAAGGCATCGTTGTGCAGAATGAGTACTAGAAAATAGACAAACTAGGAGGAAACTTAACAACAGTTCTAGTTACTATGGAAGACCAGTTGGAAAACTCAGGGCTATAGGCAGGGGTGAGCTGCCAATGTATTCACAAGGAGTTTATTTGCACTGACAAAAGAGATCAGTGAGTAATGTGCATCAACTCACTTTGATGTAATCTCACCAAATATTCCAAGTGTCATTACGTCCCATCCCACTATAACTTTCTTCTGTGGTGCCTCCAAGTCAGTGTTGACTCCTACTGACTGCCTGGAGAAATCTCTGCAGTTTTCTTGACCAGATTTTTCAGAAGTGGTTGATCATTGCCTACTTCCTAGAATTGGTAGAGAATAACTAGCCCAAAGTCATGGAATTTATGCTCTCCCAGTTTCTGGCTTGGGGTCTTAATCATCACACTTAAGTGGCTCTCGTGACTTTCATAGACTACACCTAATTTATACAACAGTGGAGATCAGAGGTGGGTTTCAGCAGGTTCTGACCAGTTCTGGAGAACCGGTGGCAGAAATTTTGAGTAATTTGGAGAACCGGTAAATACCACCTCTGACTGGCCCGCCTTCATCTATTCTCTGCCTCCTGAATCCCAGCTGATCGGGAGGAAATGGGGATTTTGCAGTAACCTTCCCCTGTAGTGGGGAGGGGATGGAGATTTTACAGTATCCTTCCCCTGCCATGCCCACCAAGCCACACCCACCAAGCCATGCCACACCCACCAAGTCATGCCCACACAACAGGTAGTAAAATTTTTTGAATCCCACTGGTGGGGATGTAAGAAAGGGCTCTGCTGATCTGTGAAGGGTTAGATAATTCAGGAGGGAATAGAAAATACAAATACAATGCTATCTCTTTCCTTGGGTGACAAACCTTGCTTTGCTTTTCCTCTGAACAGACATTTTCAGCACTTTATTGAATCCACTGCACACTGCAACCCTATATATTTTTTTGCTCAGTACCACTCTGGTGACTAAGGGCCTACTAGTAGTGGTGGAAGCAAAAGCCCTGCCATCTGTTCCTTGTTGGTGCACTCTGGCTTTGTTGTCATTGCAGCTGGTACTTTTGGCCACCCCGTTCCTCGTCCCTGGAGCCAAATAGTTTAGTCCCAATGTTGAGTTGGCCTCAGCTCAAGTCCAGACAGGAGAGGATCTAATCCATAGTCTGCAAAACGAACTAGAGCTTCCAGACTACACTGAGAGGTCCAAATTAGCAATTCATATAATCCCCATAAATTTAACAAGGTGTTTCCATGATTTCTCAAGCCCCCTCCTGCACATCAGTTGCCAATGGCTGGACTATGAAGTCAGCGGCTGGACAAAAAGTCAGCGGCAAACCATTACCAAGAAAATGACATGGATAAAAATTAAAAAAGCTCCTTCCACAAACTGTGCTATAATTATTAGAAAAAAAAAGCAGATTAGTTCCTTCCCTCCTGCCCCACATGGTACTGGGTCATAGGTACAATTTCATGTCATAAAATACATGATAAATATCATCTACAACATTCAGTGCAAGGACTACAACAGTCACTATGTAGGACGGATAGGCAGAAGACTAGGCAAAGCACATCTGTGAACATCAACTAGCAGTTAAATGACATGTTAAACACTCTTTAATTTCACAACACATGGAGAAATTTAACCATAATTTCAGCTGTGAAGCTGTGGGCATCCTAGTCTAAGCTAAATTCAAAAACTCTAAAGAATTCTTGGAAGCTTGGCCTGAGAGAAATCAGCTATCAATAGGCACATAGAGAATAACAACATTTACCCACTATTCAAAAGAGACAATAAAAAACAAAAAGATCAGAACACCTCCTTGCCAGCAGTAAATACCAAGATAAAGCAGGTATTAACACCAGGATTAATGCCATACAAACAAGCAGTAAACAATAGCTTAATCAAGGAACTACTGAGGACAAAACCACACCCCACTAGCCCTGACTGAGTAAGCTACCATACATAAACACAGCAAATCACACAGATAGTCCTCAATTTGGAAACATAATAGAGTCCAGAATTATGGTTTTAAGTTTTTGTGACTGAACTTGATGTTTTGGTATTTTTTTTTGTTAAGCAAATGCCATGGTCATTAAGTGAATCAATTTTACCCAATAGATTTTTTTAAAAATCTAAACAAGAAAGAAATGCTAAAAACTGGTAAAAGAGGTGGAATATTGTGACTGTGGGATTTGCAAACAGCGATAAAGGTGAACCATTGCCAAGTGACCAAAGCAGGGGTGAAATCCAGCAGGTTCTGACAGGTTCTGGAGAACCGGTAGTGAAAATTTTGAGTAGTTCATAGAACCGACAAATACCACCTCTGGCTGTCCCCAGAGTGGGGTGGGAATGGAGATTTTGCAATATCCTTCCCCTGCCACTCCCACCAAGCCACGCCCACAGAACCGGTAGTAAAAAAATTTGGATTTCACCACTGGCCCAAAGTATGACTGTGGAGAGGTGTGTGGGAGGCCATTGTAAAATCAGGTCATTTTGGGGGGAGCGGTCTATCATAACTTCAAATGGTTGCCAAGCAACCATTCGTAACTTGAGGACTACCCATATAAATTTCAATGAAGGGAACAGAAGTTCTTCAAGGTTACCAGACTACCATAAATATTAGATTGAACCACTAGAGGGAGACACGAGTCCACCTATCCACACGGAGTCCAGAAATACAAGAAATCCAATAGAAAAAAAAAACTGATTTGCTTGTATGTTCTCATTGGTTGTCATGATATTAGATTAACTTTTTTTCCCCCAGATGACAGTTTCCTATATATTACAATTTGAGGAATGCTATGCCAGGCTAATGCATTTATTTTGAAACATTTCTACCAAACAATACCAAAGACAGTATTAACACTGTTTATAATGAATGTTGTTTTGGGAGCATTTTAATAAAACAAAATGGATAGAAATGTGTTAAATAAAATATGATATCTAAATTTTAAAAATGACAGCCCACCCCTGCCCCCAAAGTAATAAAAGGAATTGAAAAACCAGGTATCCTCACTCTGTGTGAGAAAAGTTCCATAGTATGGAAATGGCTCATAAAAGGCTCATTCACTAAGATGGCTATTAACTTCTCTTCAGATCTTTAATGTAAGTTATTTCAGAGGAAGGGGAACAGAGTGATTACAATAAGCCATTACAAACTGGGAGAGCAGATCAATTTGGCCTGAGTGCCAAACAAGGAGCTTGAAGGATGACGATAAGTAGCAATATAAAGACCAAGGTTAGACTGGTTTGTGATTTAAGCTGCTATTCATGTAGCTGGAGCCCAGAAAGGGAATCCTGGTCTATATGGGGAGGGAGGAGGGAAGAACAGAGCAAAGAAAGTCACTTGGCTGCCTCTTTAATTTTGTTAACTGCATCATTGTTTTCCCACTAGAAAGGTTGTTAGAACCTCAACGTCTTTTTTCTTTAACTCATGCACCTTGCTCAGTGTGAAATAGGATCAAAAGTATATCGCTGGAAGGGTAATAGAGATGTCAACCTGGATAAAATAGGGGTGGGAATGTAAAGTCATGGTATGGCTATTAAAAAAATATACCCTGA
Source organism: Grayia smithii (assembly GCA_032468115.1). Taxonomy (NCBI): domain Eukaryota; kingdom Metazoa; phylum Chordata; class Lepidosauria; order Squamata; family Grayiidae; genus Grayia; species Grayia smithii. Next base: position 69,624 of record JANHFM010003460.1, on the reverse strand, counting down.
AATTGGATACCACCCCACTCCCCTTTCAGTATGGAGTCTCTAACCAAATTCTCAAGGTAGTAGAGGGAATTTGTAGGTTCACCACCTTGAGTCACTTATAAAAGAATAAAAGTGGGATGAAAATCAAATGAAATAAATGAACTCAATGCATCCCAATTGGTTTAATAAGGACAGTAGCCCTGCCCTGGATCCATTTTGCTAGAAGCCTCTGTTACAATAATGTGCTAGACACTGACATTTCCAGCAGGTGAGGAATAACTGAGAGGCCATAGATAATAGTGACTAACAGAATGAGGGGCAGAAGAACCCACTGCCCTGCTTATGATGTATTTGTATATTTATCTACCGTTCACATCCTCAAATAGTACCTGATGCTGCCTGGGCTCAGACAACCATGGTCAAAACATCCTTCAGGAGTCCCTTCCCCCTCCATGTCCATGTTGTCCATGCTCACAGATCCCTACTAGCCAGACATCAATTATACCCTTGACTTTTCCTTCACTCCATTTAAAAACAAGCAAGACTTTAATAAAGATATTGGCATTATAAAGAAAATGAGGTACTCCAGCAACATAAACCAGAGGTCTTCAAACTTGGCAGCTTTAAGACTTGTGGACTTCAGCTCCCAGAATTCTCCAGCCAGCTATGCTGGCTGGAGAATTCTGGAAGTTGAAGTCCACAAGTTTTAAAGCTGCCAAGTTTGAGGACCCCTGACATAAACTGTGGCACTGCAGCTTCAGGAAATTTAAAGGAAGCTAGACCAGAGTCTCTCAACCTTAGCAACTTTAAGACATGTGGAGTTTAATTCCCAGAATTCATAGTGTCTTGTAGTTGCTGAGGTTGAGAAACATTGATTTAAGCCTTTTCCAATCTAAATGCAAGTTCAGATTTAGGCAGCCTCGATCACCCTGATGGTTGAACTACCCTGGGAGAGTGATGCAGGGAGGAAGTCCTACTGATTTATTTATCAAATTGGTATAGCTGTCCATCTCACATGAAAGTCACTCTAGGTGGCATAACACTTGATTAAAAGTAATACATAAAATAGTCACAATTAAAAATACTGTAACTATAAAAGGCACCCAAAACAGGAAACAAGGCTAATAACCACAATAGCAAAATCTCCCCAATCCCCTGGGACTCCCAGGCTTGATAACATAGCTTGAAGGACTTGGGAAAAAGGGATGGAGTTGACCTCAGTTCCAGGAGAGGAACAAAAGTTCATAAGGCAAATGTCACAGTAGAAAAAGTGTTATGTCATTATGAATACAGCTCATCTGGAACCCACATTGCATATCGGACATTAACACAATCGAACGAGTCCAGAGATATTCCACAAGAAATGTCCTCCATCCTCTGCTCGCAACAAAATACCTTATACCACCAGACTTGAAATTTTGGGCTTAGACAACTTAGAACTTCACCATCTTCGATTTGACCTAAGCATACAATGTCCTACCAGCCAATGAATACTTCAGCTTCAACCAAAACAATACAAGAGCACACAATAGATAAAAACTCATGGTAAACCGATCCAAACTAGACTGCAGAAAATACGACTTCAGTTGTCAATGCCTGGAATACAGTACACTCTGTGCTTTCTTCCCCAAATCCCCAAAACTTTAACCTTAGACTGTCTCCTATAGACCTTACCCCATTCCTAAGAGGTCTTTAAGGGGTGTGCATAAGCGCACCAGTGTGCCTACTGTCCCTGTCCTAATGTCCCTTTTATTCGCATCCTTTTTATGTATTTATAATGTTTACACCTGTATCTGTTATAAAATACATGCTTGACAAAATAAATAAATAAAAATAAAAAAATACATAAAAAATGTGTAGTTAAATTTTCTCTGGCAAATGGGAACCACAGTATGCCTTCTCTGCCAGACCAGATGGAATGGGTAGATGTAACCAGGGACAGGTGGTCTCTCAGATAGCTTGGCTCTATGGCATGAAGTGCTTTAAAAGTCAAAAGTGACAGTGAGCATCCATAGTTCGGAGTCCCCCTGCAGGTGTGATCCGTTAATCACAGGATTCTTTTGGAGTATTTGCATGAGCTGTAAGTTGGAGTGCTGTTTTGCAGTAGCTTTGTTCTAATCTTTTTAGGTCTTAGCAAAATATGATGATAATAGAAGTATACAGTTCACTTGGCCTCAAAGGTCATCTAGTTCAACCTCCTGCTTAATTAAGGAGCTGCTAAAATCTATTTGAGTGGATGCACTTCAAGACTGAGAGCCTGATACCAGTTGCGGTGCTTCATTAGCCGCCTGGAGTGTCTCCAGATCCTGAGAAATTCACCTGTCCTATCAGGAGCTTTTCTCTTATATATGTTGCAGTATGGAAACTCTTTCCTGAAGATCTTTTAGCTTCTTTTTCAACAAAGATGCAAACATGTACTCTTGGTTCTCTTCAGCCATTGCACATTCCTTGCAATAGTACTAAAAAGCTTTATCTGCTCCATGTTGTTTGGAGTCTCACACTACCCCTAACCCTCCTCCCCCCATCAAAATAAGTAACTACTCCTTCCTGCAGTTTGCTTTCTAGGAATTGACTTCCCTATATGTCACCTGAAATCAGGGGTGGGTTTACTTACCTTTACTACTGGTTCTAAAGGTGCATGCATTCGCGTGTGATTGGAGCACGCACAGCGTGCGGTCGGCACGCGTGCGCTTTGCGTGTGCACGTGCCAAATGGGCACTCCCACGCATGCGCAGAGATTTTTTTTGCTGAAAAAAACCTCAAAAAAAGCATTCTATGCATGCACACTGGCGCGCTCTACGTGCTTCACGCAGAGAATGGTAGTTACAGGCGCGCGGGTGGGGCCAGCTCCCGATCGTGTAGAACCGGTTCGGTAACATCACAGCATCACCGCTACCTATTCTTGCGAACTGGCCCAAACCAGGAGCAACCCACCAGTGCCTGAAATTGACTCACAGAGGCCAGAAACGGGGATTAGTGTAATCATAGATAATGAGCAATGAGCAGTTAAAAGTTGTCAGGAAATAACAGCAGATCCCTAAGGGACACTGCTTGAGCTTTAGGGGTTTATCTTGCGGAGTCCAACTAAGTTCTAGTTCATCTTCCATCCCATATGTGTCAAGCCATTGGGAAGGATTATTTACAGGTTTCGAGCTAGGATATAATTGAATATCACCTGTATACAGATGATATTCAGTTGTAATTTTCCAATCCTGTAAAGCTCAGGGTTGAACTGAATCTGAGCAAAACTGAACTGCTGCTGTTTGGGGGATTTGAATGATAGGCCTTTTCTGGATAAGGCTGCCCATTCCCTTAAGGAGCCAGTTGAGAAACTGGAAGGCTTCCTTGATCCAGAAATGATCCTGGATAAACATGTATAAACCAGTTAGTTGCAGTAGAGTTGATATATGAATGCATTTGGCAAAGTTGGTAGAGGTAGCTATGAAAAGAAAATTAATTTTGAGTGCCAAAGTTTCTTGGATCTATAAAGAGCAGGAGCTACAAGTAAAGAAAACAAAACCATTGGATGTTAAGGTAAATAGAATTTGAAACCAAATAATTGGCCTCCATTTCCTGCAAAGTTTAATTTGGAATAATGTGTCCAAATCCAGCTAGGGATAGATCAGGTCCCTGCAACAATGATTACAAGCTTAGGGCTTTGAATGACACTATCCAAATGCTGCTGTCTGGCAGCAGCATTTTGAGCTAATTGTAATTTTTCCAATGCCAAAAGCCTTATAAATTAACCACCATTTAAATAGGCCCATATGGAGTGTGAGAGAGACCAGATCCACCTTTCTCAGACTGCAAATCTCAGTTTTTCATTTCGTTAAGTAGAAATGCACTCTTGGATGCTGTTGCCCTACTAGAAACTAAACAATATCAAGAAATACTCCTGGACACCTTGACTGACTTTTGAGAGGCAGTTGTATCCCATTCTGGACCGGCTGGGTTAGTACCTGAAAATACGATGCTCAGATTGTTCAACTGGCTTTCCTTCTGTACAAAAGGATTTTTGAATTGTGTGGATTAAGCCTCAGCTTGTTAGCCTGGGTTCAGCCCTTTAAAGGCAGCAAATATATTTTGAAGTTTTCAACTGCCTCTACCTTGTGAGGGGAAGAGATGAGTAACTTCTACATATTGATGGCATTTAATTTTAAAACTCTGGAGGAATAGTGAGAACTCTGCATTTTAAAAGCTCCATAAGTCTTTTTCTTTCTAACTTCACATGAAGCATGTGGGCAAAGCAAAATTATGACAGGCCCCCACGGCATAGAAATGACTACTTATGACACTGGAATGTGTTTTAAGAAGGCAGCTTTGTATAGTACAGCTTGCTGTCATTTTTGCAATATTTGTTTCATGCAAGAGCTCCTTTGGATGAATAGAGACGTATAGATAGGCTGACAGATAATTTCCACAATAAGTTCTTAACTTTTTGTTCAGATTAGCTCATTTAGACTATGTACAATGCCCTGGAATGTATGGGTGATGGCTAATATATTCATGCTCAGATACATTCATGGATATAAAGACATACAAAGAATATACAGTAGTGCTTTCAAGGCAGAACCAAACATTTGTTAAGATTTGTTTTTTGTTTTGTTTGAATGCCGATTTGTATTCTTCTGGGGACTAATACAAAAATTATCAAGGGCATGTACCAATTTCTTGGTTGAGAAAACAACTGTTTTCCAAATGAAGCTAGTGAGAAGGTTAAATATTTTTGCATTTACAGGAATTTTTATAGCATAGAATCACAGGAAGATTTATAGCATAGGCTTCTAAACATGCAATAAAAAGTTTATTTTTGTTCAAGGGTGAGAAGCTGTAAGCTATACCAAGTTGCTGCTAAAAATGACATACCTACATCAGTCACAATTTGTCCCTATAATAAGAAATAGCACTTGCCTGTCATACAATGCAGCCTCCTGGATTCCGCATCACATTGCATTCTGCAGTACCACTGTAGTATTATCTTATAACACTGATACCTGTCTCAGAAAAGTGGAAAAATGGGAATTTATATCAAATAGTACCCCTATATTATTTATTCTGTGTTTGTTTCCCAGTCTAACAAATGTTTCGTATTTCTTTCTCTTTCCTCTATTCTCCTGAAGTTAAGATAGCACTTTTGTTTGAGGTTATTAATGTATTATTCATCTGCCTGAAATGATGGTTACATACCGAGCTGTTCCATTTTTTAAATAACGTGGCACCTGACGCGATATAGATTGCATGGGGAAAATGCTAAAAGAATGACACTGCGATGGCAAAGTTTGAAAGCAGGATGCAAGCATCATCCATATAAAATGAGAATTAGCTTACCACCCAAGCTTCATAAGAGGAAGCTGTTTAGAGAGGTCCTGATCTGGCTGCTATTGCTCAAGAAAGCAATTGATGATGGCTTCTGCATAGCAATCTGTTATCAGAAGACGCTCAAAACAAATAACCACAGGCATCTCATTCTGCAAGCACAATAGTAATGCAATGTAGTTTCCTGCAGAATGACTTTCCTGTGGAGCATTTATTTCTCCATGGGTCTTGATGGACTTACTGTTTTAGAAAGATCCTGGTTTACTGAAGACCCTACTCTGGTAACTGTGATGTTTATGTATTTCTTAAATTTATATGCTGCCATTTCACTGTTGAAATGACTCCGGGCAGCTTACAGAAAGATGAAAAGGTGACATAAAACAATTACAATTCAGAAAGATTAAATAGAGACTAAAAACCATGAGGACAGGCGAAATTGGTGTGGGAATCATTTCTCTACCCTATCAGCCATCCCCAGAAGAGCGCACTCCCATCCAGGGCGCAGGCCAGCCAGCAGAGCCTGGTTTTAAAGCTCCTTTGGGAAGCTAGGAGGCTGGGACCTCTAGCGAGAGAGGCCAGAGCAGAAAAGGGGTCTTCTGCTAGACTCTGCCAGCTGAAATTCTTTGACAGATGGGATCTGAAGAAGGCCTCTTCTGCTGGAGTGAATAGGATGGGCCAATCCCATTGGGGTGAAATGGCTAAGATACTCTAGGATTGCTCTTCTTCTGGTGTCATACTAATCCAGCAGGACAATTAAAAATGGTCCTAGAGGGAAGGTGGCAAAGGAAGGAACTGCCAATAAGAGCTAGATGGATCCCAGTCTGAGATCGCATCATCGCCATGGCTGATATTATAGTGACACAAATCAGTTTATTGGGAGACAATTGAAAACAGTTGTTGGCCTTGGCTGTGGGTTACAGAAGACAGGAAGGTCATGCCATTCATATATGTTCATAAAGGATGATAAGCAAGGTAGCTCTGAATCAAAATTGTGGGATGTATCCTATGAATCTCCCCCATCCCAGTAAGAACTGAAGTTAATAAGGCAGAATCCCAACAGTTCTCAAGCTGGGCTAAGTCATTATATAAACACTCAATAGAGTTTCCCAGTCTCAAGACTGAGAAATGAATGAATAACTTTCTATTGATTCAAAAAGGTATAAGGAGGAGGCTCGGAATATAAAGTGTGTGTGTGTGTGTGTGTGTGTGTGTGTGTGTGTTTGTGTGTTTATAGATTTTATCTTGTCTGCAAAAAGCAACTGACATAGCATTGTCTGTGAGTTTCTGCTGTAAAATAATTCCTGAATACGGATTACAGTAAATGCCTGGAGAGTTGAGATTTATTGCTGGCTTGACAAGAAGTCTTCTAGCAATCTGCAGATATGTTTGACATTCTGAATGTTGTAATCCCTACACATCTAGACTTGTCAAACATTTGAATTGGGGCCATATTTGAAATGTTGTGAGCTTCTGATAGGTCTATTCATACAGTTAGCTGGCATAATAGTGAAACACGATTTGACTGCATTACTGTTTATATATTTCTTTTAACAAAAAAAAACATTTACTTCATCAATAGCTAAATATGAAGAGGGTTACAGATGCTCCTTCTCTTATTTCTGTTCTAAATAGGTATATATTCAATTTCAGTGCCAACTGCACAGGAAGAATTCACATTAGCAAAATAGCTGATGGACCATTACGATGCAATGTCTCTTTTTGAAAACAAGATATGTTCAAAAGAAGGGAGGGGGCTTGTATTACAACACCCATCTGCCATCTTGCTGACTTGGACCTCCCTGAGAATCCTGCTGCCTGCTTGGGAATGCCTTTCTCCAACACTAAATATTAAGAAATCGTTTTTCTGCATCACACATGCCATCCTTTCTATTAGAAAGAAGATTTAACATCACTGTACAGAAGAAGTACTCCTTTTTGTTGGAAGAACTAAGGAAAAAAATCCCTTAATATGCTTCTGTGCTGTTCTCAAGTTGACTTAATACCTTCTCTTAACTCATTCTGTTGCCATTTCAGGGGAGAATAGCATTCTCCTTCTCTTAGGTGACGGGTTTCTGGATACTTCCAGAATGTTCCCCAAATGTATTGCAATCACTGTTGCTATTAGATGAATTCCAATAGATCCAGCAAGCATCAGGGTTTGAAAAGCTGAGCGAGAGGGACCCTGGATCTGATTCAAAACAAAAACTCTGCAATTTTTTCCCCTTCCAATATATAATGTTGTCACTAGAGGGGAGTGTTGGAAAATGCAAGTTCTTTCCGCTCCTTCAGAAAAAAAAATGGAAAGGGGCAACAAACATTCTCTGCAATTTTTCTCTCTTTTACAATAAATGCAGAAACTGGGATACCCGTTCCAATGAATGGAAATCAGCAAGAGGAAATTTGTGAGTAAATGTAGAAAATATTGGAGATGACGAGTTGATCTTGACTTGATGGCACCCAACTAATGATCTCTGAATGCAATCTGTCTTCCCAGGAAGAAGATGGGGCACATGCAATCATTAACAAAATGAATGTCATTATAACTGGGGTGTAACTGGTGTTAAGGGAGTCTTTGTCTGCTGAAACTCTCCTTGAGGGTGACAGAAGCACAGTGCCATTTCCGTCTCTATATGCCCTGCCCTGGGGCTAGTTCATCTGCTATTATAGGTCAAAGACAGCTTTGCCCTCACCACAAGGTTCCAAAACAACACAGCAATTTGATGAGTATCTCTCACTGCATGCTGAATAGGTATATATTTAGTGATTTTATTAAAGCAGACAATCACTTCTAATTTTTACTGACGTCAGTCTTTGCACACATTTTTGTGGCTGCGTTGTTGCCTCCACCTTGGCAACATGCCACCCCGAATTCTGGTTCCTGGTCATGTCAGCAGCCTTCAAAAGAGGTGACCACATTTGCTCTATGATAGCATAAACCACAAAGTGCCTTGGGTCATCTTAAAGGTTAATTAACCATTAAAAAAAATCATTCAGAAAACTCCCAATTCTTCTTTTCCATTGCAAATGCTTTCCAAGCAAATGTGCTTCCATATGGCATAACTTTGCCATTTCACCCCAGTGAAGGGATTGAGTTGGTTCGATTTCGCACCTTTGTCCTTTTATAACAGGTAAGAGCATGTGTGAAGTTCACTTGTGCTCAAATGAATAAATGTGTTAAGGATTATTCACCAGGTGCTGTTGCAACTCTCAGTTGTTGTTGTTGTTTTTTTAAATCACACAACCCTATGGCTTTTGATTCCCTCTATCTTTTGAGAAGCTACAGCGGTTTGTTCTACTTTTCTTCCAAGTTCTCTAGTTTTCCCTTCTCAGAGAAATGAATCACTTCTTTGGGCTGCCTGGAAGTAGCATAGATGATGATGTCCCTGAGATAGATATTCTCTCTGAACAAAAACTGGGCTGGGGTAGGAGGGAAGGTAACAGTATCAGAGTTGGAAGGGACTTGGAGGTCATCTAGTCCAACCCCCCCGCTTAAGTAGGAAACCTATACTAGGGATGGGCAGATTCAATGGTTATTTCTCTGCATTGAAATTCTCCAGAAACCTGCCTGCAACGGGAACAAGTTGTTTAGAAGAGGCAGCTAAGTGGGTTCTTCTTTGGCTCTGGGCAGCCCTTCAGCTTGTCAAGCAGAACCTTGGCTTAGCATTGTTTAATGGGCTTTGGTGACATCCAGTACTTGCAGAGGAATATCAGCTATGGAACTGATGAAAACAGCACCTCTCCAGGAGTTCTCTGGATGGCCCCTCTAGTTTGATAGGCAGAATGTGGGCACATAAGTTGATGAGTCGCACCTCTGAATAGGTCTCTGCTTTAAAGGAACCTGTCATGCCAACTCTTGAGCTTGCTCATGCTTTCTTACACACCCCTGTGCCGTAGAGAACAATGTTAGGTGGAAGATATCTAATGATATGGTGGGATTCAATTTTTTTAGCTACTGGTTCTGTGGGTGTGGCTTGGTGGGTGTGGCATGGCATGGCTTGGTGGGTGTGGCTTGGTGGGTGTGGCTTGGTGGGTGTGGCATGGCATGGCTTGGTGGGTGTGGCTTGGTGGGCATGGCAGGGGAAGGATACTGTAAAATCTCCATTC
>JANHFM010003458.1:525913-540663 GCA_032468115.1 Grayia smithii | reverse complement strand
TCGGGTGGGGTGGGATGGGGCGTGTTGGGCCGCGAAACACGCCTTAACTTTCCAGCACCATCCCGTTCCTTGTCATTCTGTCCAGGGAACCACGTTGTAAAAAAAATCTCGCGAGTTCAAGGAGTTAGATTGAACACACGAGGGTTTTTTTTACAGCGTGGTCCATTTTTTTTAACCATTCTGTCCAGGAAACCACGCTGTACAATCAGGATGCATGTTTTACCTTTCCTGCACCATCGCGTTTCTCTGGAAAGGTAAAACGTGCATCCCGCTTATTGCCCGCACCACCTGCCATCTGCAAAGGGGGTTAGAATAGATCTAGATTCTAGACCCCTATGGCGACCCCTGTGAAATGGTCCAGTGACCCTAAATGGGGTAGTGACCCACAGGTTGAGAACCGCTGCCCTAGAGGGATTGGAATTATTATTTTTTTTTAAAAAAAAAGATAACATACAATTTTATTTCTATATATCTTTAATAATGGAGTAACATATTCCCCATGTTATAGAAATTGGATCAGATATTTATCAACAGGAAATTACCCATCTCATGCTGGTCTTAGAGGAAGATGTTATATTGATAACAAAAATCTTTAGGCTGCAGGAGTGATCATTTGACTTACCTTGTTTCCCCCAAAATAAGACTTGATAATAAGCCCAATCGGACTATTGAGTGCATGGCAATAAGGCCAAGTGCTTATTTCAGGTTTCAAAAACTAAGAGAATCTTATTTTGGGGGGAACACAGTATATATTGCCCCATAGTCTTTATAGTACTCTCTAGGCAATTTACAGTGTCATCATATTGCCCCCAACGTGTGTCCTCGTTTTACTGACCTTGGAAGGATGGAAGGCTGAGTCAACCTCAAGCCCACCAGCATCAGTCTCCAGACTGTGGGCTGAGTTTGCCTGCAATACTGCATTCTAACTATTATGCCACCAGGACTTATTTTACTTGATGTCTGATGCATCTTGCTACGATGTCCAACAATAATCAGTCAGCATTGATTGATTCTACGTTTCCTGATATTGTTTTTCCATTGCAATTTTCTGGTGAAACCTTTCATCGTGTTCATCACTAACTGAATCTAAATTTTCATGGAATAAGTTCAAGTGTGAATGCAGAAAATGAATCTTCAGTGACATGTTGTACTTCATGGTATTATATATTGTAAGATGTTTGTCAATCATTTGAATGTAGTTTGGTTCTCTATAGTTGCCAAGGAAATCTTCAATGACATCCTTGACTGCTTTCCAGACCATTTTCCTAACCCCACTAATAGATTTTCAAACCCCTTGTCACTTCTTGTCAAAAAGCCGTCTTTATCTTGTTATTCTTATTTTGTTATCTTGTCAACTAACAAAAACCTTTACCTTCATCACTTTCACAGTTGTTTTCATCAGTCTTGAGTTTTATCTGAAGCAGGAAAATATATTTGTTGGGTCAACAAGTGATTCATGTGCCACATTTTTCTTTCCTGGAGCCATATTCTTTTGGATTGGCCATTTCTTTTAATGTAATGCAACTGTCTTTTATGACTATCTCATTCAAATATCTAACAACAATACTTGCTACATCAGAGCTTCATTCCAAGCAGCAGAGTCACTATTAGATCTCTACAGATATTCCATGTGTATTTGGAGCAATGGATGTGCTTTAACAACACTTCCATGTTTTTGTATGTTTTTTTATGTGTGCAGCATAGCCAACATTTACAAGGGTCTACTTTGCCACTGTGTAACAAGACAGATTTGAAGTTTAACACTGATGAATCAATAAAGAGACGCCATTCTAGTAGGTCATTCTCACAAATCACAACTCAAAATGATCAATGTCAGTTCAGAAAATGTCAAACTGCAAAAAAAATGTTAAATCTTCTTGGTGGCTTCAAAAGATACACATTTTCATACCTGCAAACGCCATCCTTGCAGTCTTGAATCCAGTAGTTCTACTTTAGATTTGGACAAACCTAAGTCCTGATCAGGTTGCTTAATTCTGACTGTGTTATGAGATGAGACATATATGGTTCAGAATGTGGATCACTGTCATCGTCTGTGCCTAGCCAGTGCATTGCACATCTTCGTCTGTTTCATCTAAGCATTCCTCTCGTGGCTTTGGTACAGGCATATTGTCATTGTGTGTCATTGATGTTATTGTTGGAGCAAATTTGGGTATTATTTGATATCTTAACATTCTGTCATGTGTTCATTCTGTTCTTGCCATATGGTTGGGGCAGCAAGCAGCATTGACTTCCAAACTTTAAGATTAGCAGCATATCTTGTACAACAAATATGAGGAAATAAGGACTTGTCTTGATCATCAATATTACAAGCAATTTTTTTGCTTTCATAAAAGTCCAGTCATGGTGTGCCTTTGAGCCTTTAAGTGGTTAACTGTATATTCACCACAAATGTAGCAGAACCTATTAGGCTGTTCCAACATACCAAGACATTCCTGCTATCACCAATATCCTACAGCAAGTCTATAACTGGCTTACTTCTTATGTAAATTACATATACAAAGACAATGTTATACCTTGAAATAATCACATTAAAATACACAGGAAACTGATATCGCAAAAATGAGTGGCATCTATGCATGAGAAAACTGTTTTTTGTAGCTTTCCAGCTAGCATCTATCCAAGCTAAGCATATCTAGGCATGTATCACAAATAGTTATGAAGTATGCCCTGAGTGCTTGCCTGAACATGCATGAGCTACACAAATTGCAAAAATTGCTGCCAAAAATCTGTAAGATACACCAAACGTATTCAGGAAGCAAAATCTTTATTGACCAATGTTATCTGCTGGGCTCCTCAGCCCAACAATGCTGTAGCTTTGTGGCAATATCCTGTTTGCGGCATGTGGAATCTACTGTGTTTTTTGGATTCCTAGGTAGAGAAGATGCTGTCAGGGGTGTCTATTCATGACACCCCTTATTCTCTATTGGATCAAGTAGCATGGCCATCTTCTACTTCTTCCCAGTAATCTTTTCTTTTGCAAGCCATAGGAAGATCCTAACAAATTCTTGTAATCAGTTCTTGCAGCAGATAACCCAGTTAGCAAATCAAATTCTATACAGGACTCCATTTCCCTGGCTTCATTTCCCTGGTTCCAGTCCTAACAGTCACTCTAGTGACACTGGTGGTTCACTGTAACTTGGAAAAATATTGCTGCTCACATACCATAATCTCTGCAGGGTCCAGTAAATCAGCTTTCCTGAAGCTATGAAAAACAGACCTCCATTTTCTTATAGAAGCTTTCTAATAATCAAATCCTACAGTCCTTCTTAGTCTCCTCTTCCAATTACTTAAAAAAAAATCTGACTTAATATTTCAATGAACTAAAATCTTAACTGTCACATTTCTGGATAAATAAAATTTTCTAGTCTCTTCTGAGCTTGTTTCAAATTGTATTTAACTGCCAATTTATTTTTTCCTTTCTTTTTTTTGTTCTCTTACCTTTACAATTAAAGCACCACACATATGTATGAAAATCCAAATGCAAAAGTTAAAAGCAGTTAAAATTCAAACAATAAAATTGTTTCCTTTTAAATGAATATCTTACGATGTAACTTTACAGATTTTTCTTTCTTTTATATAGAGAAGGAGAGTCATCCACCTCGGAAGTTTCCTTCCGATAAGATATTTGAAGCCATTTCTTCAATGTTTCCTGATAAGGGTACAGCAGAAGAATTGAAAGAAAAGTAAGATGATGTAGTATAGTCATAGCAAATTGTAGGATGTGGAGAAGCTTAATGAACTGTTTAAGTTAGCTTGCTAAATTTCGCTACCTCAGAATTTCAGGGTTCTATGTGTGTCACGACCATTTTTTGGGAAATGAGCCTTAAACATTTGAAAAATTGTACTGACTACCCAATGTACGTATGTGAGTCTACCAACAAATAGTGCATGCAAGAAAAAAAATGACGTCAATGTTGACTCATCTTGGGGTCATACTGGAGGCTCCGAATATCAGATAGAACCTTGTCACACTAAGTTACACCAGAAAAATGAGAATTACAAAGTTTAATAAAAAATTTTTTTTTAAAAAAGCACTGAATTCAACTTGATATTAACTCGAATTTGTTTTTGTGACCATAAAATGCTTGTAAATTACTATTTGAAGGTTCAGCATTAAAAGTAAAAATGTAAATGCATGTCTTAATATCAGTTTTGCATAATGGTTTCTTCAAAATGGTGCAGTAATAGTCATTATTGACTTTGAGCATTTGAGCATACTGTCTATGTTATCTTGTTTTACTTTGGATAGTGTGTGTACCTGTAACCCTGTCTTAGGCATTGGCAATTTAACCGATGTGGCAGGCGGTGTTGGCGAAGCAGGTTTCTTATGAACACTCCTTGTCTTCTTTTCAAAGGCACAGATGGTGACCGTGTTCTAATTTTCCACAGCGATGGTTGTCTTGAACCTTACTGTTGAATGAGTCTGGGTGAATTTTAGTTGTGAAACTTTAGCATATGGCACATTACTGTACTGAAACTGTTTTGAATACATGGAGTGGCAATTTTATGTTCCTCGCAAAGGTCACAGCGATCTTTTTTGGATATGTGGAATGCCAGGTTAAATTCATTGTTGAATACAGTTTGATAGTAAGAGAATTTGACTGGTTCAATTCCTGTTTTGCTGCTTTTTTCTTTATACAGCTCGTACATGATGCTTACATTCAATGAAGATTTGAGGTACTTTTTTTTAGTTCTAGCAATAATGCGACTCCACCCTCAGAAATGAATTAACATGGTCAATTACTGTTTGTCTGGCTGTAGCAAAGAATTGTTTATGAGGGTGTTTCGCCCTCTTGTCTGTAGGTGGGGTATCTGTTACTAAATTTTTCCGGCTATGGTAGTTGTACTCTGGCTTTTGACTGATTGCCAGTGTTCCTAGATAAAAATCCTTGCCAACACGAATTGCCTTGATTCACAGAATTCAGTGACCTGAAACATGTATTTTTGAGTGTGACTCATAGTCATAATTATTACTAGGATCAAAATTCAGGGTTCTGGGCCTGCATTGCAATAGCATTAGTGAATGGTATAGACTTAAAGAACAGAATACTCACTCATTTTCAGTTAAAAGTTCCATATCCGATTGGTCATCTTCAGTTTCTGGAACGTACTCGGATCCACTCAGTTCATATAAGCCTGAACTTGCTTCCATATCATGGAAAAGAAACATTATTTCAGTATTCACATGTTCAGAAACAGAGGCAACGCTAGGCGCTGCAGGCTCCATCCTTGCTGCATCACATGGGAGCAGCCAAGCATGACAATTAGCTGCTGCAAATAAAACCCTGTAGTTCTGAGTTTTCGTGTGATAGTGTAGATAGAACCTTGTAATTTTGCTATTTGTGGCAAATCTATTTAGAAATTTACAAAATAGGTTGTTAAAAAATTAAGTCATGGTAGATAGAACCTTGTTACACTCTTAACTCATTTTCAACAAAAATGTCAGATAGAACCCTGTAATTCTGAAGTAGTGTTTTATTTGCCCCCTAACCACTCCCCTACCCTTTGGAATGCTCAAGTGCCTGTTTACTGTCTTGTAAGCATTAAAACAATATGATTGGGCAGGCATCTAAGGATGGGAGTGCTATGTAGACAAGGTACTCTCTTGAAAACCCTTTCTGTCTAACCTTCCATTCTGCAAGGAAGGAGGGGAAAAAAGCAAGTGATTTCAGTATGCAATATCTCCTTCACCTAACCTTGCTCCCAAAGAAAGAGATTTCAAGGGAGTAAGCTGTATACTCTTTTGCACATCAAGAACAATGCAATCATGCCAGTAGGCAAAGAAGAAATTGCCTACAGAATTTGCTTATTCTCCCACCCCCCCGCCAGTAGAGAGATTGGGAAAATAATTCAAGAAAATACTAAAATGTATGCATAGCGTACCCCCAGCTTCCAGCCCCAGACTGCCAGCCCAGTCATATTGCTTTTGATGTGTAGAAGAGCAAACAGTTTACTCTCTTGAAATCCCTTTGTCTCCAATTTTTCTGCTTTGCCTAATTAGTGGGTGTGGGAGGAAAAATCACAGGTCAAGCACAGGACAATATGTACTGCCTGCAATGGGAATGATATGACTGAGGGATGTTGTGAAGGTCATAAATAAGTTATAAAGATTCTTTTTCAATCTCTCTCCCCTCCCCCCCACACACATACACACTTGACTTCAAATCACATCCCTCATACAGGTATAAAACAGCTGGTACCATTGCATTTGTTGAAGAACCTTTATATCATTTTTCAACTCATTCCATAAAGTCAGGTTTGTATAGGTCAGGGTTTACATAAACCCTGTGTCCTGCCATACATGTAAATACAAAAACCATTTCATGCATGACTGTTACTCCTTAGCCCATGTACAATTCACAAAATTTTCAGCCCAAGGCAGATCAGGACATGTTCCTTCCATGTGTAGAATGATGCTTACCTATTGGTTGCACTAGTATCAGATTGAGCTTTTGTGCACTTTGTTTGTTTGTATCCCATCTTTATTGTTTTTAAAAATAACTAAAAGTAACGAACATATCCAACATACCTTCCTCCTTCTATTTTCCCCACAACAACAATCCTGTGAGGAAAGTTGGGTTGAGACAGACTGACTGACCTAAAGTCATCCAGCTGGCTTTCATGGCTAAGGTGAGATTTGTACTCACAGTCAATAAATAAAATAAGTTTGCTCATTCCATTCACATCAGTTTCTTTGGAAAGCATGCTCCACTGTAGAAGATATGTGCTAACATAATAAACTCCTTTAAAGCATTCTAAGTAGTTGTTGTAATAATTACAATTTCATTAAAATATATTTAATATGAACTTTACAAATCTGATTACTTTGACTATGTATCCTTATCATTCTGTTCTTTTCAAGGTAAGTGCTTTACAGAAGAATGCAGAAAAGGGGTGAGAAATATCAAACCAAAGAATAAAGGCATGAAATGAGAAAAGGGAATTTGAGACATAACTAAGATTAGTTTATATCACTACCATTCACTGTACCTGTTCTTCTTTCTTGTGGTTTATTCCCTTTTGTTTCAGATATTTATTTGGCAATGGAATCCTCATTCATTCATCATTGCTAACAAAACCATGTGAATGTTCTTCTGTTGTATTGATCAGTTACTTTTGTATTCAATCCACATTCATTCAACAACTGTTCTTCCATTACTTACCTCATTTTACCATACATATTTCTTAAGCTTCCCATTTCTACTCTACCAGCTTACTTTATGTTTCTCCTGACATTCCCAATTTTCAGTTCTATGAAGGAGGTAGATAGGGAGAATATTTTTAGGATCATGTGTTTCAACTAAAATTAATTCCTTGCAAAAGGCTATGTATTTGTCAGTACAATTCTATTAGCCCTTGAATGTTTTTTAAATTTCTCCATCCTTGGTCCCATTTTTAATAATCACATATTTGTATACAGTCTCATGTACTTATTCTAATGTTTCATTGTTAATATATAACTGACAATTGTACACTTTGTTCTTCCTTTCAGACATGGTGCCTTGATCTTTGATCGATTAATAATGTTCAATTACAAACAGTCTGTCTAAGCTGTGAGCTTAGAAGCCATTGTGGCACAATGGTTAGAATGCAGTATTGCAGGATAACTGCAATACTGCATGAGTTTGATCCTGAACCAGTTCATGGTTGATTCAGCCTTCCATCCGACTTTGAGGGTTAAAATGAGGGCCCAGATTATTGGGGGCAATATGCAATATGCCGATGTTTAAAGAGTACTCTAAAGCACTGTGGTACAACATATAAGTGCTATTGCTAACATTTGCTGGAAATTATTCAGATTCTTAGCCAAAACACAACATCATATGTACACATAAGCACACAAATTCATAGCATTTATTTGTTTATTTAATTTTTATGCTGGTCATCTCACTGATATAGCTACTAAGAGAGAATTAAATAGAAAACTTAAAAACTAGAGGATGGCTGACATCTTCTCCATCAGTGATCCACAACATACCATGCCTCTGTCAGCCAGCAGAGCCAGGTTTGCATTCACATGTTACCACAAGCTTAAACAAATATTATACAGTGATATTTGTATATCACTTATACAAATATTTCTAGAATGCTTACCTCAACTTATTACTGGCATTTTACATAAAATATAAGATTATAACATAACAAGAATCCACTGTTACTGCATCCTACTGTATATTCTACTTTCATTCTACTTTTAAAAAAAACGTATTTCCTTTCTGTCTCTTTATTTATCCTTGTCATACTAAAAAACTCAAGCATTTCTTAGTTAAAGTCCCATCAATGAATTCATGTTCTTAAAAATGTTAAATAGTAACAACCAATCTGAAATTTAAGCCTGTTCATCGAAACTTGTATTAGACTCTCCCCAGATCCTTTTTTTTTTTTTTTGGAAAGGATGGTTATCACGTTTTTTTTTAAAGTGAAAAATTTGACATTTCAGTGATTTGTATGATATGGTAATGTGATCATTTGGTATATTTTGAAAATATTATGTTAATGTATATAAGCAGATTTTCAGGAAAATCTTTAAATGTTAAAAATGTAGATGTAATGTTGAACTGCATACCAAAGTTTTGAAATTTGACTATCAGGAATTATTGTGGTATCAAGTATGGAAGTAACTAAAAGAATCGATTTGACTGAATTGGTAGTGATGGTGGCGGATGGTTTAGAGAACTGGTAGCGGCAGCAGCGGGAGGCTCCACCCACCCGCCTGGCTACTGTTGTAGCCTCCAGAAAAAAGTGTTCTCTGAGATGGTTCTTGAGAATGAACCAGGAAATTCAGCTGACTTTGTGGCGTATCTAATGACAGAGTCGCAATTTGCAAGTTGGGCAGCCATATAAATTGATGAAATAAACAAACACAACTGAATTGGAGTGGCTTGAGTTGGGTTTTGCCAGGGAGTTCTTTCAAATCTCCAGAACCTTCAGTCCTATGGAATCAAGAGATCTGGCAACTTAAACCCATATTTCACTGTTACTCTTCCATTCTTCCAGCCCAGGCAAGTGATCCCCATGCTGGGAGATGGCAGATGAAAAGGGATAACCAGCTGTTTATCCACCAAGTTCAGTCCCACATATCACCTGTAGCGGGGTTAGAAATGGAGTGCCTATGAAAGACCCAGACCAAGCCTAATAGGTGAAGAAGGATAGCCAGCTTTTCCACTCCAGGTTGTCAAGCAGGAAACTGGTAGTTAGGAAATAGCTAGTCTTCCCCCCCCCCCCTTACTGCTAACTGTCCCTGTATTGGTAACTTATTTATTGTTGTCCTTGTGAACTTGAATACCATTTGACAAGTATTGGGATGGATCATTTGGTTACAGGGTAAAGATATCTGTGTCTCCCATCCCTCAATGCCTGTCAACTGAACAAGTCCCTATTGCAAAGCTTTAGAAATCCTTCATAAATCTTTCACATGAGTAGGCATCTTGCCACTGTTTCTTAGAACAGGGGTGGATAGATTCCAGTGTTTCCATTATATCAATCTTTTGTAGATTCTATATGCTCTTCCTGGGATCTTACTGTCTAACTAAAATGGCATGGTTATGTTTTCCCTCAAGCCATCATTTTCTCTATGTGTGCATGCATTTTCTCTTTCTTCCCCTCTCTAAATCATTTCAGTTTCAATAATTAGCTTAAAACAGACCTTATTACCTCTCAGTTTCTGCCTTATCTCGTGTGCAGCCTTGTTGAAGGTATAGTGTAATGAAATGTTCCTGATTTAAACTCAATCCATTGTTACTAATGGAGCACGTGACCAGAAGTTGTAACCTCGCGAGCATTCAGACTTGTATGGTTACTCAGAGCTTAATTTGTCTCTTAATTTCTGGCACATACACAGACATGCAGGTACATACATGTTTGTTTCGGTTAATAAGTAGGAGGTTGTGATTCCTGTTCTCAAAACAAATTACTGCTATGGTTCTTGAAACTTCTGAACAATTACGTATGAAAAGAAATGATAAGAAATTAGCATTTCTCCTCAGCAGACTCTGCTTTTTATTTAAAACGGCTGTTCTGGATCATTCCTTCCATTAGGACCTGGATGGCCCTTTTGCCTTTAAAAACATTTTGCATTTATATGGATACTCCACATTAGTGAACTTTTACAGCTTTCATTTTATTTAGGCAGTTCTGGGTTTTTTTTAAAAAAAAAAGGAAGAGGAAGAGAGCTTTTATCTCCATAAAGGGCTGGCTTGTAATGAAGTCATGTTGCTATTTTTCATATGCCGGTGAACAAGTTCCCATTTGGGGAGGAGCTGCAAAGTAATTAAATGATTCACCAGTTTCTGTAGTGAGCTGCCTTCCTTGAAACTTAGTTTTATAACTTTCCGGCATCACAGGTAGATGAGCTTTCAGCAGAGCAGTTGTAGGCATGTTGGTCCTTTGTTCAAGTCATGCATTGGGAACAAGTCTTGCGCCTCAGGAAAGCCAAGGTAGGCTACAAAAGTAAGAATGATTTCTTTGCTAGAAAATAGACGAGTAAATTGTATTTTATTTACATGTACGAATTCTGAAGACATTCACTGGTTAAGAACATTTGTATGATGAGATGATTAAAACCATTTTTCTGTGACTATTTCCAATGCAGAATTTAAAGTTTGTGTACGTACCTTTACTTTGGAAAACATATTTAAATTGTGTGGCAATTTTATTCTTGCTATAAACGGAAAGATTTTAACTCTGTAAGCTAACTAGAATTGCCTAGAAATTCTATATACCCTCCGAAACTGATTCATTATACCTGAGATAGATGTCTTGTTACCTTCCAAATGTTTGGAACCAATTCATATTGCAGCTGGTGCAGCCAACGGTGAAAGATTTTGGGTGTTGTGGTATATAACATTTGGAAGATAATACACTGCCTATCTCTGCTTTACACTGTTGTTTGAATTCTCCTTTCGGTTTTTACCATTTCCACAGGAATCCTAGGTGAAGTTACTAAGTTACTTGTTTTTAAACAAGCTTTTGTTGATTTGTGGCTCCTAATGAACTGTATGATCACAGTAGGGCACATAGCAAGCAATCATAATTGTATATTTATAAGGGACTGTGACATACTTGGCTTGGGTTTAATTGACAGACCTAATTGTTTTGAAATTTAAATTTACTCTATTCACTCTCTATTCACAAAACAAAAGTGTATGACAGAATACTACGTAACGTCTATCCATATTTCTTTTATCATTTTCTTTATGGATGCTAACAGCCCTATTGAAATTTACTGACTTTTTCACTCGGCTTGGTTTGCATTTTTTATGACATTGCCATTATCAAATCAGACTTTCATGTTCATTTTTTTAATTCTTTTTCCAGATCGAACGATTAGATGTAAGTAGCCTAGCACAAACAACTAACGCAGTGGCATCAAGCACAGACTGCAGTATCAATGCAGATTCTGTTGATGGAACCCCAGATCCACAACGCACAAAAGTGGCCATCACTCATCTGCAGCAGAAAATATTGAAACTCACAGAGCAAATCAAAATAGAGCAAACCGCCCGGGATGACAATGTAGCCGAATACCTGAAATTAGCCAATAATGCTGACAAGCAGCAGAGCGCCCGGATTAAGCAGGTGTTTGAGAAGAAGAACCAGAAATCATCCCAGACAATCCTCCAGCTGCAGAAGAAGCTAGAGCACTATCATCGGAAGCTGCGAGAGATTGAACAGAATGGTATTCATCGGCAGCCCAAAGATGTCTTGAGGGACATGCACCAGGGACTAAAGGATGTAGGAGCAAAAGTCACTGGCTTCAGTGAAGGAGTAGTAGATAGCGTTAAAGGTGGACTTTCCAGCTTTTCCCAGGCAACTCATTCAGCAGCTGGAGCCGTTGCTTCTAAACCTCGGGAAATTGCCTCACTCATTAGAAACAAGTTTGGAAGTGCTGACAATATTGCTAATCTGAAGGATGCTTTGGAAGAAAGTCAAGAAGACGGGACTGGAGGAAAGACTTTAGGTGTTCATAACTTTCAGTCGAGCCCAAAATATGGCAGTGAGGAGGACTGTTCCAGTGCTACATCAGGCTCAGTGGGAGCCAATAGCACCGCAGGTGTCCAGTTGGGAGCACCAAGCTCCAAATCAAACACTCTGGAAATGCAAAGCTCAGGGTTTGATGCAATACTGCATGAGATTCAAGAGCTCAGAGAGGTTCAAGTACGACTGGAGGAATCCTTTGAAGATCTCAAGGTTCACTACCAGCGAGATTATTCCTTGATAATGCAGGCTCTACAGGAAGAAAGATACCGGTGAGCACTTGGCAGTCCAGTCTTTCATTGATACTACTAAATATTAAGGCACATTCATAATTGTTTGGATGCCAGCACTCATTTACTATTGATAATCTTGGGGACAGCAAACTTAACAATTAATTTGATTTATATGAATATATTTATTTCTGGCGTAAATATTTAAGTTCCCTCCCTTCCAAATCAACATGTCTGTCTTTTCTTCTTGTTATAATATTTGAGTTCTGTGAATGTTTACACTAATTTTCAATGTTGAGGTTGCTCTGGATTATAGTTTCAAAACACTCCCATAGTCCTAATCCTGTTGGTGAGGAATGTTTAAGCACTGCCCTTTTGATTACAGTGTTTATAAATTACAATAGGTGAACATGTTGCAGAAAAATTCCTTGTAAGATTTAATCTGTATAATTAGTATTAGCACTGAACTTGAAAAATAGTTGTCAGACAGTGCAGTGTTGCTAGTGCTGACTTTATTTATGCTCCCAAGCATTCCCAAAAGTATGTTTCTGCAAAAATACAGAATGTGTGTTATGTAATCTAGAAAGTAGTTAGCTCAGGCTTCATGGGAAGAAATAGAACATATTCTATATATATATTTTATTTCTTCCCATGAAGCCTGATCTAACTACTTTCTAGATTACATAAAACTATAGCAATATTTACCTTGCATTAGACTTCTTTTGTTTCTAATGCAAAGCAAATTATACTTCAACATTATGTATGATATATTTTTACACATAATACACATTCTGTATTTTTACAGAAACGTATTTTTCAGAATGCTTGGGAGCATTAAAAAGCCAGCACTAACAATCCTGCACTGTCTGACAACTGCTTTTCAATCTCAGTGCTAATACTAATTATACAGATTCAATTTTACAAAGAATTTTTCTGCAACATGTTTTGTCAGTTCTTCCTTGGAGCTCCAGAGATAGTGCTAAAGAATCTTGACAATCTTGGTGCCGTTTACAGATCTTGAAGCAAATAATGTAAATAGTTATACTCTCTGTTGCGGTTGTAACTATAAAATTAGGTTATAATCTGATTATATATAATTTGAACTTTACTGTTATCCTTAAATATCAAGAAATAAATGTTTAACAATTCACTTAAATTAGCATGTCTAATGACAGTCTTGAATTTATAACGTTTGGGATTGGAGAAACTATAGAGACGATTTATTTAAGAACCGACAAAATACTAATCTTATTACAAGATAGATTATCTTGTACAAGATATTTATGCAGATATTAATCATTTGTAATATCAGTACATATTTTTATTTAACCTTCAAAGTACAGTTGCAACCTTAAATTGTTTTTAATATTTTTAAAACTCTTTAGCACTTTAGTGAAAACATGTACTTTGATAAATGCCAAAAGTATTATACAGCCAAAAGGTACAGTTACATGCTGTTAGATAATTAAATGAAGCATGTTTGAATTGACAGAAAACCTTTAATTAGAAGATTTTATTTGAAAAATATAGAATCAGACAGGGGAGACAAATAATTAGAAGATAGCAAATGACAGAAGATGAAATAGTTCTTGTCTTTTGAACATGGAAAAATGACTATTTCATTTCACTCGATAGAAGCATCAATGCTTGGGGATTTAAAACTTTTCTATAATTTTTTATTTATATATCTATAAATAAAACAGATGAGGTCATCTTATTTTGAGGTATACCATTTAGCCATTTGTTCTGGTATCCACTGACCTGAGAAACACAGGTCTCTCAGAGCAGAATGGATATATATATATATATATGTGGTGAAATCTAAAACGTGTTACTACCAGTTCTGTGGGCGTGGCTTGGTGGGGTTGGGGTAATGTGACTGGGTGGGCATGGCCAACTTTTTTTTTAACTTTTTTAAAGCATTTTTACAGCCTATTCAGTAGAATAGGCTGTAAAAAAATGCTTTTAAAAAGTTAAAAGAAAAGGCTCTGACAATCACAGCTGAGTTGCCTGATTGTCAGAGATTTTTTCTGTCAAATAGGCTGTAAAAAAATGCTTTTAAAAAGAAAGGTTCCGAAGATCGCAGGGCTCAGCTGTCAGTCACAGCTGAGCCCGTGATCCTTGGAGCCTTTCTTTTTACTTTTAAACAGTAACAGCCTATTTGGCAGAATAGGCTGTAAAAAATGCTTTTAAAAGTAAAATTTTAAAAAAAAGGCTCCGACAATCACAGCTGATCGTTGGAACCTTTTTTTTTTACTTTTAAAAGCATTTTTTTATAGTCTATTTGCCGAATAAGCTGTAAAAAATGCTTTTAAAAGTTAAAAAAAAAAAAGACTCCAGAGGCTTCCTTAAAAGCAGGAAGGACACCTGCTGGTGGGCAGAGCCAGGCGCGCCATCACTACTGGTTCTCCGAACCACCTGCCACAATCACTACTGGATCACCCAAGCCGGTCCAATTTTTCATATATATATATATATATATATATATAGAGAGAGAGAGAGAGAGAGAGAGAGAGAGAGAGA